>VXBX01006297.1:53495-107018 GCA_013400415.1 Scytalopus superciliaris
TTTTTTTTTTTTTTTTTAACACATCTTGCTATTGCAGTTTAGTATTTTTTTTCCCCTTAGGAGTAATTTTAAAATTTAATTTCTCAACTCATAGGTCAGAGTTTTTTGCTATCCATTTCTTTCCAAAACATATGAATTAGTAAAAATCAGATTTTAATTCAAATGTGTGAAGTAATAACTGTTGTTAAACAAAAAAAAAAAAAAAAAAGTCCTCAATACACAGTAAAGTCATCAATGAGGATGATTATATGGGTATCAAGAAGTTTTCTATCTTATCATAGCTTTTTTTTTCCACTAGAAAATAGACTGGCTGTGTTAAGAAGGTCAGAAAATCTCAGCACCATATGTAAAAGATTCTGAAGCTGTTAGTGTTGAAAGCTTTTGTGAAGCTTAGAGTCCTCCTTCAGGGGCAGAAGGCACATTTGAAGAACAGCATTGCAAATTACAAGCAGCCTCCAGGCACGATGAGATGATTAGCAAAGTGCAGGCATGACCACAGCCAAGTGAACTCTGGTTCATAACAACCTGATTAGCAGTGATTGAAACTTAATTTTCAATGCTGCTGCTGATTATGATATTTCACCAACCCATAGGAAGAGTTGTGTCCTGAACAATAAGTCTTTGCTGAAAGATATTTCTGACACAAAGAACCCAACGCAATTTCCTAGGTTTTGTTTGGAGGCTTTGAGTACCTGTAATTGCTAATCTGATTCCCAGAATTGGGGATTATCAATTCACTTAGGTTTGATCTAATTGAGTTAGAAGAATATTCTGAAAAGGAGACATGAATTCTGTAAGTCTCTAATTGAAACAGCATCTAGAAAAAAACTCCTTGAAATTGTCAGCAAAGATATACTAGTAAGCTTTTCAAAATTACCTGCTTTACTGAGGAACAATAGTTTCCTTGTCAGGCTTCAGATGATCTGTGCCAAAATTCTTCAGCCATTTCAAAACCTCTGCCCTGTTTGTGTTAACTTTCCAACTAATTTAATTTTTCCCTTCTATCCTCATTGCCATGCTTTTCTAACATCGTAAAAATCGTTTTGTATCACTACAGTGGTTTCTGATCGTTCAGAAGTCTTTGCCAGTCAAAATCATGCATTTTTAGTGCTGATTAGCAATATAAACTCAATTATTCATACACTAACAAGATCACTTCAATGAATTTAAACAATCTTATCCAAGAGGGGAAAAAAACCACTGCGTTTTCCTTGGCATTTCTTGTATTTAGTCGTTTGTGTCAGTTCTTGTAAAAGCTGCAGGTATTGCCATATTTCTGGTAGTACAAATGATGTGCCAGTAGATGGCAAGCTTTACTGCAAAGAGATTTGCTGCCAACCATCTCATAGGCATCACAAGGATTTAACCATGGGGCAAAATGCTTGGCACTAAATCCTCTCATAATTAGATTAATGTACCAATGTTTATAAAGAGACTGATAATTACCTCAAGTGTCATTCAGTGTAAATCCAAAGTGATCAGCATTTTGTTTCCATTTTTCTAACGTTACATACAAGTTTTAAGACTCTGTCAGAACAAGTCACTGCTGAAGTGACCTTAATCACTTAGGAATGAAAACGACTCCTCTGCATATCCAAGGTAGAACATGAGATCTTTCCTAGTTATCCTTCTGCAAACGTTGCCAAAAATCAAGCTCCCCAGAACACTGAAACATTTCTGTCCCTTTGAAGCTCTTTCCACAAATGCAGTAGAGAACATTCTTTAGGCCTCCACTCACACTGAGCCAGACTTTGCATCATCACGTGGCATCACAGAGAGTGTGGGAGCTTCCATCTTCTAAGCTGTTCTTCCTCTCTCATTCTCACACAGCTTTCAGTAGCTCAATAGGTTCCCAAATCCATCCTTCCATATCACTCCAGAGCAGCAGGGAAACTGGAGTTCCCACAGGGCAGGAAGGGTAAATAGCTTACCTGAAATATTTGGAAAATGGTGTTTTAAATAGCAGTTCAGGATCCGAGGATTATCTGAAGCACTCATGATTTTTTTGCAAGAATGTCATGGAATTGTCCTGGTGAACTGCACACCATGATAACCATGGTATGATAACTCCATACCCTTTTTGAGATGCAGTTTTGCTGCTGAGACAAAACTGGTATACAGCACTCCTAACTAAAACTCTTAGTCCTAGCATTTAAACCACAAAAACTAAAACCCAACAGTAGCTACATCTCTACAAAGACATTTGGAACTTCCATGTTCCTCAAAAACTATACACATAATTAAAAACATGCACAGCACATTACAATTAAGATAGAACTCCAAAATTATTATTGCTTCACTGTAATCTTGTAGTACAAACCAGACAAAAGTATCTTCTAGAGAATATTGGATTTATTGAATTGTCTGTTGGCAATTTCTGCATAAGAAATTTGTTTTATAAAAGCCAAAGGAATTGAAATTAAGATACTGGCTTAAAAAAAGGTCCAGGGAAGCCTTTATGTTTCATGTTTTTCCCATAGTGGTGTCACCTTGGAGACAAATTGGTTGCCTTCACTATATACAGACTGTGCTTTTAGGGCTGTCTTTCCCCTTCTCTCATCCACTATTACTGACTCAGAGACCTATGAAGCTTTCTAACCAGCGCTCACAGTTAGTATGTTGCTATCAAAACTGCAAACTGGCAAACATTTCATGCTCTCTCACACACTATAACAAACTGAGCTGCTGCATGCAAATTATCTCTGGAAAAGCAGTAATAATTAACTAAATTGCTTCTCATGTCACAGTGGTCCTATGTAAGAACCACTTGAATGATTGACCTCACCTCTTGTAGCTTGCACAGTACAATAGTTAGACAACATTATAACTTAATCATAGTTAATTTCTTCAAATTTGCAATGTTTCCTCAAACTGCATTTTAATGAATTTTAAGTAGGTACACAGACTGAAAGGAAAGCTCTCTAACGTTGTGTAATCCCAGGGAAAATGCTGGATGCAGAAGTTCCTAAGGAATGCAGTTTTGTCCATTTTAACTGTAATTAATAGATTGCAGTAAGCTCAGTATTATCCAGGCTAAAGAAAAGAAAATAAATGCATGAGTAATACAAAAAATCATATAAACCAGGACACCAGAACATGCATGGGGCTGTGCTGAGGAGAAGGGACCATGTTGCTGCTGATTGTGGTGCAAGTCAGTACATCATGACCAGTGTCTTCAATTTTGCATTCAGTGAGAGCTCGAGGAAGTACAACTGACACTGCGTCAGGATGAAACACCTGCTCCCAATGCAAAACTGATTGTTAACAGGCTTAGGGATAGTCATTCTAAAAGCAGGCTAAAGCAGAAAAAGTATTTTTATCCTGTTTTCCTTTGAAGAACATGAGGAAATGCTCCAGATCTCCTCCTGCTAATGAATGTTTAGCTTGCTTTCTTAATCAGATCTATCAGAGTCTGCATGAAATAGAGACAATCTTTATCAAGCAAAGACCATAACTTTTCTAGACACTTCTCTTCTGCATCTCTGTTACAAATGAGCTTGACAACACCTCAAAATAGTTCAAACAAAAACATTTCTCATATTTTACTTATACATTCAACACCCCAAAAGAAACAATCAACAAACAATTCCCATGTAATCCTTAAGATCACTGTTTTAAATCACAGTGTCATTTTTGCTATCGATGTTACTACATAATCTCTATTCTGCTTGTTCAAACAAGTATTAGTTAGTTATTTGACATGGTAAATATACCTATTCACAAACATCAAGTCCATTCAGATTGCTACTTTTACTTCTCAGAGGCACTGTTGCTCCTGTGTACACCTCAAGTCAGAAAGCACAACAGTGATGCACAGATAACTTTACCAACCTTTCCATTTATTATCTTGGTGTCCAATCTACACAAGCAGCCAGCTCATAAAACCTTTTGACAGTCTCTTCCACTACTTCCCCCTTCTAGGAAAAAACAGATTAATTTACATTATGTTTAAAATACACATTAGGAAAACACACTCTCACCAGTCAGTTTGCATTCTCTGACAGTCCCCAGTGTTTTTTTGCTTGCTATTCTCAGGTGACCAACACTAGCCTCACACTTTTCCAGCCAGGGATCTGTCCCAGGCCTTTATCAGCATTGCTGTAGCTCCAGTTATTGGTAAGCCTCTCTACTCACCACTTCTCTTTCAGTGCCCCATCTTCATCTCCTTTGTGTCCACTCCTGAATCTCAGTTCAAGAACTGAGGAGAATTTAGAGACTGATGGTAGGTGGGTCTAAGTTTCTCTGAGAAGTTCAGCTCATCCCTGTTTGCACAAACATACACTGTTCTGCCATTCCTTTTTAAGTAACTGCTGTAGAACACACATAGACTTCATATATCCAAATAAGACTCCAGAATAAAAATATAAACTGGAAAAAGCAAAAAGGATGTTTACAGGACTCACATAGAATATTTAATGCAACTTTCATTCTCCAGCTTACTAGTCTTTCCCTTCTGAATTTTTACATTCTCCCAGAAAGGAACATTCAGCTTTATTTCATAGATTCTTGGCCAAAATACAACTGCTTCAGTGTATCTCAGTGGTGGGTTCTGAACAATGCTGGTAACAGCTCAGCCCTCCTTGACTGGGAAATGAGAAGTAGCTATTGCCAGTCTTTAAAGCAGCAATGCAAATCCAAGTGGCCTTTAATTACTGCCAGGAGTTCAATTTCCACAGGGTAAGGTACATGTTTATACCATGTTCACCATGTCTTTCCAGCCTCAGAGGCTGCAAGGCTCTCAGACGACTGTTTTGCATCTCAGGGTTTGGGAGATTCCTTGTGGTTGAAATGCTGTACCACTGTCAAATTACTATCTATAATCAGGAAATCAAAATCAAAGTGCCTGACAGTTTGAACTGCTTACCTGAGCTATAACTGCAGCTGAGTAATTTAGCTTTGTGAAATCTAATACAGAAAGATTTCCACCACAAAAGAAGTTCAAAGTGGTATTGAACTGAAAAAAGGAGTTCAACTACTTTCTCTAGTTAAAAAAAAAAAAAAAAAAGAAAGAAAAAAAAAAAAAAAGAAAGAAAAAAAAAGAAAAAAAAAGAAAAAAGTCTTAAATATACCTAAATGCATTCCATATTTCTGGATATCAGTTGACAGCCACCAATATTGTTCCAACTATACTCATAGTGTTAAGCAATCCTGACACTCCATACCATGGCTGTTGGAAGAGGCAAGAACAGGAAATTACAGCCTACTCAAGTTTTCATAATTGTTTTCATTTTACATTTATTAGTCCACTAATACATCTCAACAGCCAGCAACTGGAGCTGTTTGGTTTGAAGCACAGTTGTGTTAAAAACTACACTTTTACTCTTGGTTACTCCCAGGCTGTGGAAATCCTCAGGATTTTTTGTGTTTCCTTTCTAGAGTCACTTTGCATGAGGAATGGTTCCAGGTGCCTGTCAAACTCTTGCCAAAAGAACTCTACGTGCATTGCTGGTCATGAAAACGACACTTGCCTTTGTGCAGAAGCATCAGTGGACAGTGTGGAGGAACTCTGTAATAAAACCTCCAATCCTTGCTCCTCAAACCCTTGCCTTCAAAACGCTACCTGTTTAGGCTCTGCTGGAAACCTCAGCTTTACCTGCGAGTGCCCCGCTGGGTTTAATGGACCTACTTGTGAAACACCTGAAGGTGCGTGTGACACAAATCCTTGTGAGCATGGAGGCACCTGCCAAAACAGCCTGACTGGGCCCACCTGCCTCTGTAGCGCAGGATACACAGGTACACTCTGTGAAATGGATTTGGATGAGTGCATTTCCGAACCGTGCCACAACGGAGCAGTGTGCAGGGATGGGGTTGATGAATACTCCTGCTACTGTGTCCCAGGCTACCAAGGCAAGCACTGTGACCTGGAAGTGAATGAGTGTGCCTCAGATCCATGCCTGAATGGGGCAACATGTCTCAACCAGATCGGACACTATGACTGCATCTGTCCACTTGGGTACACAGGTAAACACTATTAGAACAACTTTACCTTTGCATAATGTAGAACCATCATAATTCCTGTTAAAAGTTCAGCTCCTTCAACCACACATTTATTTAGCCATATCTGCATTACTACCTTACCTTTAGCTTTGGCACCAGTGGCTGTTGGTACATTATGGATTATTATATCACTGTGAACTACTGATGGAGAAGGATTAAAGAAATCCCAGAATTTACCAAAATCTACACAGAAGTTTTGTGAATATAAAGCTATGTCCCGGGGCTAGGTGAACTTGCAAAAGAAACATTCTCAAAATACAGGTCTTCAGGATGCTCTATGCAGTTTTTGCCTGAGGATCAAAAGCTATGTTTGACAGGGTTAAAAATTAGATTTAGTAAGAAAAACTACTTTTAGATATGTCCCATTAACCTCTTCTCCTCTGCCCTTCTCAGAAACAAAGGACTAATTTGCAACTAGAATACTGTGTAAGTTACATAGAAAGAAAAGTGTTATGTTCCCAAACTGCCCATTTTTTGATAATCCTATTTTATGTGGCTCCATTTTTAAGAAACGGGTGTGATTTTTCATCCCTACTTCCTCCGCTGGAAAGCACATAATTCTTGTCAGAAGACAGCTCCCTTCAAATTTCAAAGCTATATTCAGGGGTAGGACTGTGAGAGGTAGCACACTGAATCATTAAAAGGAGAAAAGGGGTGGCATTTTAGTGATAGATTGCCAGTCAGGTAAGCAAAGGAAAAAAAAAAAATCATACAGCAAAAAGTGGAGAAAAAACATCTATTGCTTCAAGTGATTCAAATGAATAAGAAATAAGAGATGTGGTTTACAGCTCCATCCCCAAATCCCCATGCAGGAGAGGAAGTCAGAGGTAAAAAGCAGCTTTCCTGTGTCTGACACAGCACTTGTTGGAAGCCAGCCCTCGGTTAATATCCCTTATGAGCATGGGGAATGTTATTTGAAGGAAGCTTGTTACCTTCCTGCCACCCTGCTGCTGCCAGCGGGTGTCGGAGCCCAGGCCAGCTGAGTAGAAAACTACACAACCAGGAGAAAGCCGAAGAGCAGAAGGAAGGAAAAACCTATTAACAACCAGCATGGTTACTCTGCAATGATCAGACTCAGCCCAGACCTCCTGTTGTATTCAGGAAACTGTATTTGTTTAACTGGCGCTGTTAGTGGGGTCCAGGCCTGGATCCATAGCCCAGAAATTCAGTTTGAAAGAGACAGAATATACACCTTAGAGACAAAGAAAGAGAAAACATAATGAAATAGTAAAGCACAAACAGAAATGAAAATTTAGGTCAACACAAACTGCTAGAGGAAACTCACTCTGCTGCAGTCGCTCCAGTTTCATCATGAAATTCTACTGTTTCCTGGGCTGATGGTCTCACCAAAAACCAGGCAATGTCACCAAACACTCCACAGTCTGCACAAGCAGAGTTAAGAAATGAGGAGAGAACAAAGGAAGGACAAGAGGTCTAAAATACACAGCAGAAGAGGCTGCAGTGTTTTGACATACAGCTTCAACACCACTTCCAGCAGCAAAGAGACTAATCCCAGTAATTCTATAGAGGAGAAGACCATTCCTCCAGCAGTAAAATATCAGCTTTAATAGGCTGCTTAACAAAATGGTTTATCAGAAGCATTCTTTTTTTGGTTTTTTGTTTGGTTTTTTTTTGGTACCATTCTGTGAGTTGTACTAAATGCACAAACCAGAGGAATTACTGGATGAAAGCCCCAAGGTGTCCCCACTGGTAATAAAACCCCTCATTTACTCTGTCAGGGGATCTTGCCAACCATTATTATCCTGGCCTGACACCATGAATTACTGTGGGAATTCATCCAGCCTCATCTAATTTCCCTAAGATGTAAAAAAAGTCACATCTCTTGATATGCAGGTAGAGAACATACAGTAAATCTATAGTAGCAATGTTAACCAAATGCATGAGTTACTGGCTGCAGTTGCTACTACTTTCATGGCCTGTGACTGCTATTTTGTACAATTGGTATCCTGCAGCACTTCTTAAAATAGCTGAGAAATGTCACACATAATTCTTACACAAATGGAAGAGGTTAGAATGCACAAAGAGCCAAAGACTGGAAAATTTAGCATGAAATCTGCAGTTTCTATGATAATGTTCTACATGTGTGAAATTATTTACAAGACATGTGTCACGCAGCTGTTAAATAATGAAGCTCAATTGATTTGTTGCAGTTTTGCTGGCTACCTTAATCAACTGCATTTTTTCCTCCATTGCACTAATTGCACTTGCTTTTAATTTACCCCAACAGAGCATGGTGTAAGAGCCTGTTATTACCCACAGCTAGGTACATTAATTACCTTGCTGAAGCCAATCCTCCATTGCCAGTGAACATTTCAGTGTGAACTAACAGGAGTGCACAGCTGTTCCAAAACCCAGTCTCAGCCTAAAACAGCAGCAGGAGAAGGTGTTTCAGGGGCAGACAAAATAGGTGCAATGAGCTAGATTTGTTCTTTGTGCAATACCTTTGACTATGATGTAACCATCTATGGGATGAAGTCTGTGGAATATGAGGAAATTATTTCCAATAGATCTTTAAGTTCTCATTCAGTATGCTCATCAATAATATATATGCCATGCAAATATTAAGAGTAGATGCATCATAAATAAGTCTTAGGCATTTAAAGGCAAGCAGAGGCACAGCAGCTTCTACCATGGGATGAAGTACCTCAAGTACAGATCTCACTTCCCAATAAGCTCATGTCCATATTGTTGTGGATATCAATAGCAAACAACATGGCCTATCCAACAGCAATTGCCAACAACGTGCAAAGCCTGTTTCCTCCCTCAGCTTTCCAGCTTCAAATCAGCACACCCCACCTTGTGTCCTGGCCAGCCTGAACACAGGATTCAGACCGTATTATCAGCTCTGCTCAGATTCTCAAGCACAAGGCTGTGACATGAGAGGAGTCCAGCAGCATTTACCCTATGTCCAAGGGGTTTCAAACTAAAGATCAGCAGTGGGCACATACACCCCAGATATGCTTGTTGCAGCTCATAAAGTCACAGCACAAAACCCTTTGATTGGATTTAGCCTTGCTCTTGTCATCCAATTGTGTCTGCATGGTGTAGTGTAAGATCTGTAACACACCTGTGTGCACAGTGTGAGTGACTTGCACCTCTCTGCTTGCAAAAAAGACAAGTCTTGCCCAAGAAACTAGTATTTGATGTAACTCTCTTCTTGTGCCTTCAAAAATAGCTATGTGACACCCTCCATCCAGATGATGACATGCACGATTACTTTATACAGACTAAGGAATTTGGGGACAGCCATCTCCACCCACTGTTCCCATACACAGCACCACAATGCAGGAGAGCAGCAAAGCTGACCCGCTTACCAATTTCCAGCCATACTAAGAATGTGCATGTCCTCCTGGAACTACACTGAGCCTGCAAATTCCTTGTATCTTTGACCAGAAGGTGCTTTTACACTATATCTGTAGGCATGAAAGTTTGAAAACATTACCTGTGCATCCTTCATCCTCACCTGCATTTACTTTTTATTTACTGGAGATGCGCAAAGAGGTGCCCAGTAGGACTCATTGGAAAAGCAAGCAGTGTAAGAAATAATCTTCGTTCTTCAAAGGAACTGCAAAAGTTATGAATATAACTTCTATCCACATTCTCAGTTTTTCAATTCAAACCACTTGCATGGTTTGGTACCTGCTGAGATGCTCAGCCTCTTCTTGGATGGAGTGCCTTAGCTCATGATGGTGCAGCCCTGTGCAATAACAGCAGCGGGGCTCATTGGCGCTCTCCTTCCTTTCTGGCATATGATATTTGGCATACAGCATATTTATGACAGAACGTTAGACTGAGGTGAAAATGCAGATCTAATCTTTTCATCTCTCTTCTACACATATAAGAAAGCCTGACAGCAGATTCAGCAGAGGCTAGGAAGGAATCCCCCCCATTTGCATGGCATATCACATTGGCTGGATGCATTATACAGAGAGAAGTTTTCTTCTGAGGCAACATTGCCGAAGGCAGGTTACTGGGCTTGATAGATTAAAGACATGAACCAAAACAACAACGCTATGTTCTCATGTTAATTGTCAGGCTGTTCTCAGGCCTGTAGTTTTAAATTTGGCTGAACTGAGGATCAGTCGAACAGGGCTTGTTTTGTCACATGATTTTTAGTGTTCGCAGTAAGCTGTTAACAAGCTCTGGCAGATTTACGGTCACTAGACACACTTCTGCAAACACATTGTTTATAATTACAGTGAATTCACAGGGCAATGACCACAGAGGGACTGCTTACTATATCTGGATGTAATGTACATTACCATAAAGCCGTAAGAGAGCGTTCCTGTGCTGCAGTCTCGTGGCAGGCTCCCACTGAAAGTAGTGGTTGGACGATCAGTGAACCTTAAACTGGGGGCACAGGACTGGCAACTTCGCCCATCCAGTGTTCTGTATGTGGTCTCAAGGAACTGAAAAAATATATTCTCTAAAATTACAGCAGTAATATTTCTTAACTACTGGAAAGATGAACTTGCATTTCAGTGTTTAAATACAGTGAAAAATACTTGTGAGTCAACATGGGCAAATTTTGTTTTGGCATATTAAGATATTTCCAGGTAGTTATCCATAGACAGATGGAGTTTTTTCTTTAAACAAATGTGCTACATTCAAAAGTATCAAAATAAGTTAGCAATAAAGTAACAGAGCATATTATCAGTCTCAGTGTTTTAAGAAAGATGTTCTGAATTACAATGTACAAATTTCACAGCACTAGGGAGCTGGCAAAGAAAGAATTCGAAAGTGAGCTCCTAAATAAATTGCCAGGGTAATATCCATCATCAAATGTGTCTGTTCCCATATTTTGAAAGTCTACCCCATAATTTCATACTGAAAACGTCATTCTTACAAAAAAACAAAAAAATCCATTCTCAGGGCCACAGCTTTTCTTTCAAGTAGGAAATTCCCCTGCAAACTATTTACAATACCACTGCTATTTGGGTAAGCCAAATAAAAGATAGGGAAGTCCAGTTCATTATACTTTGCCACCTTGCACCTGTTTTCTGGCTGATAGTGTAGTTGCTAAAACAAATTGACTTGGCATGTGAAAATTATTTACAAATATTACTCTATTGCTCAAAACACTAAATAAATACATAAGCATACAACCCCCTGAAACAATCAAAGCAGGAGCTGTAAGGCAGTAATTATGAAATTTTCTTATTGTCTCCTGAACTGTGGTAGAGATAAGAAAAAGGAGTGTGTATTTAATTTGTCAGCTATCATAAACAGATATAATCTCATATTAGAACTGACTTTTTTCCATCAATTATTTCTGAAGAACAGCTCCAAGATCCTGACCTGTTGCAAACATGGCACCACAGACCCATTTATTTACACATTGCTAAATCTTAAAAAAAAAATTAAGCAATAAACCACAGCTAAACAAGCCACTTCCCAATGAATTCAATTAACTGTGCAGCTTTAAATGGACTCTTATGAGTTCCATAAATTACTAGTCACTTCTGTAGTACATAAACAGGATAGGAGCATGGTTTGAATAGTCTGAAAATTAGTTTGTCTTGTTTCCATGTTCAAGATAACACAAAAAATGAGGGGTTTGCCTATTTTTGTGAAAATAGCTGTCTTGTTCTTTTGTATATTCTCCCAGGACTTGAAAAAAACAGACTTTCAAAGCACATTGAGGAGGAAATCCTTTTAAAAATAAGCAAGATTATGTGACTGTTGTACTTCAAGCAGTCTTCCCTGTAAGATCTCAAAAACTGTCTCCTAAGTCTGGGGTTTGCTTATTTTCTTTGCTTTTGAAGGTACAAATTGTGAGCTGGAAATAGATGAGTGCTCATCACAGCCGTGCCTGAATGGTGCGACCTGTCATGATTCCCTGGGGAGCTTCTCCTGCTCCTGCCCACCGGGGTTCCTGGGAGAGCTCTGCGAAACCAACATCGATGAGTGCTCCAGCCGGCCGTGCCTCCACGGGGGACAGTGCACGGATGGTGCCAATGGGTACGTCTGCAATGCCCTGGTAACACTCATGTGAGGGGCTGTCAGCTCCTGCACTTGCAGATGGGAATGCTGTGGGAGCCTGCACTGCCAGGTAGCTCATTTTGCTTCAAACTGTGGATTTCACTCCTTCATCCTGCACTAATTTCAATTTAAATTTGAAAAGGATTAAAGAATGCAAGTCGGGTGTCAGAGCAAATAGAGCAACAAAATATTTATGGCAAAGACTGACCCTAAAGTACATTTTTCATATTTGTACTTTCACAACATGCTGTTTGCCTGCCCCTGAGGATTGTCATTTAGGGATGAATTCTGCTTCTAATGCTTATCAGACTCTAATTTCCAAGAAAGTTGTGAGATATAAAACTGAATTTGCCAACAGCAGCTACCCGCACCAACAGACAGAAGCATTAGAAAAGAGAGGCAGAGAAAAACTGTAATAATAGCAACCATAGTAAAAAATATCATTAGGAAATACATCAGGAACTTTACAGGCACATAGGACAACAGCTACTTTTTGAAAACAACCTGCAGTGCATGGGCAAAGAAATAATAAAAAAACCACCACAAACAAAAAATTCAAACAAAAAAAAAAAAGTAGGAAAAAAAAAAAAAGAGAATACAAGACAACAGAAAAGTAGAAAAATGAGTTTATCCACCTACTGTTAATAACCCTACACAGGGGTCCCAGTGCAGCCCAGGCAAGACAGAGCTCTGGCATTCATTCACCAATACTGGCTTTGCTGACTCAGCATGAGACTCCCAAACTGAACACACATATGCTCAGCCTGAAAGATCATAAGTGTATTCATGCAGGTGCCCCTCTTGCCAGGACAGATTTGTCCTTTATTGTGTATTTTCCAGTTTTTATAAAGCAGTTTTGAAGATTTTAGTGTCCCAAAAGTCATGTCAGCAGAAGGCATGCTTGCCTTTAATGGGAGGGGAATTCTGGGAATGAACTTTTGTACAGTGTGGTAACATGGCACCAACCTTGTGGAGCTCCTTTTCAGCAGTGCTGAATGGCTCTGAGCAGGACAAAGCAATTTATTTTTTTCCCAGCATAGCCAAAGCATGACAGCAGTGAGAGGGGGGTCACATTGTACCTGACTATCTCACAGCAGACCCACTTCATAAACTGTAAGCCTTTTGAAGATAGATGCATGAGGTGAGCAACTGGGATGCTCATTCAAGCCAGACTTAATCCTGTTCATTTTTCTCCTCTTAAAGCTGAGGTACATGTAAGATCAATTTTAATTGGCTTGTAATACTGCAGGGTATCTGAAGAACCATTGGAGCCCTTGCCATATTTACTATGTGATGAAAAGGAATGGATAACAAAGCAGTTCAAAACAGAAGGGTGTCCAGTAATTTCCTTTCTTTCACATATTTTTGGGGTAAATGAAGAATTGTAGTATTTAAATAGTGGTTTTCCTTTTCTGACTAATCTACAGTACAGCTGAGGGTTTTGTGTCTGCCACCAGCTCTCACAGAAATGTGCAAGGCAACAAATTTAGCATTAAAAGCTGTAAATACAAACAGCAAACCAAATTCTCTCCCAAATTTCAGATTGATCGCCCCGTGATGTTTCATGAATGCAACAAAGTAGAACTCAATCTCTTAAAAAAACACTTTCATGTAAGTGAACGTTTCTTATTTACACTCAACTGCATATTAAGCAGTGAATTGTGGATATTCCTCACTGTTCCATGATTCTAAAGCAACACGAAAAAGTAACATGGAAACAGGCAGAAAAAAACCCCTTGCACCACAAAGCTGAACAGCGCCAAACTGAAAGTACGTGGAAGAAATGTGTGAAAAACAATGCAGAAGAGAGAGAGACTTCTGGTTTGAGAACATATCTCAGAAAGAAAATTATTTTTCTGATTCACATCTTCCTCATTACTTTTTATATCCTAAATTCAAATGCCACCTGGTCTAAGTAATCTCTGATTTTGATTTAAGAATAATCCATACACTAGTAATAAATTGGCCTGCCAGAAGTTTCTGCTTATGTACAACACTTAAAGAGTGTAGTAAAAATTTACACTTTTTGGACTGTAGGAGCCAGTTGTTCTCTGATGTTACTTTATGTTCAGTAATTTCATTTTCTCTGTATATATTTACTCCAAGTCTAAGACTTATACTAAGTAGAGAAATTATCAAGTAAGTATACTTATATCTTGTTCAGCAAGATTCCCCATAATTTCAATTGTATAATAATGGTGTATCATGTAAAAGGAAATATAAGAATGAACTTTTGTTCCTGAGAATTATTAGACCAAGATCATGCCAGCATGCACAGTTAACATGTACCTGTCAAAAGCCTGTCTTTTCATGTGACACATACATGTTAACTTTATACTTGATGACCAAAGAACAGGAATGATGCATTTTATAATTCTCAGCTCACCTGAAAAAACCCCACAAACAATACCCCCCAGACATTACTGATTACCTGCATGTTGTTAATTTCTATACATGCCAGTTTATTTACTTACGTTGTAGTAACATTGCTGTCCTATTACTGTTATTACTCGAACTTAGCAACCAACTGACATGTTTGTTCCAACCTAACAATAAAAGGCTGGTTTTCATGAAAGCAAAAAATATCGCTTAGTTGAGGAACAGAAAATCCCTTATTTTTCTGCCAGTTCAATTTCTAGCAGTGCAAGAGTAAGGGATACTAAGACACTTACTGCCTCCTCCCTTTCAATTGTGTGAGTAATGTTAAACCTACAAAAAACAACAACAACAAAAAANGAAGAAATGACCTGTCAAAACCAATTTGAATTCACAAGCAGTTCTTTGTCCCCAGACAAAACCACTTCAGGAAAAAATGCACAGTTTTGGTTCCCAGTTTCTGTGGGTTCTCCTAAAGCACCAGATGGTGGTCTGGAGCCTGGACTCAACCCTGTAAGCTGCTAGCCAAGGCTACAACAGAAGCCTGTGCAGGTTTGGGAACAAAGCCCAGATCTCTTGACTTTCAGCTTGAGTGAACATTGCATTGTGTGTTGCAGGTACAGCTGCAACTGTACCGCTACTGGATTTATGGGCCTGCACTGCGAGACCCTCGTTCCCTTTTGCTGGTCACAGCCATGCTACAACAATGCCACTTGTGAGGACAACGCTGACAACTACATATGCCACTGTTGGCCAGGTAAGCTCCAAGTTCTCATGGCAGAAGTGAGCAAAACCAAAAGTATCACTAGTATGGTGTCAAGACAAGAGTCAAAGCTGGGATCCATTTCCCAGTTACTTAATCCTTCCAGCTGTGTCATACATACACCACTGCTGCAGCAGACCCTTTTTTTAGTCTTCATTAAGATGACCTTTGAACCAGCCTAAAAACTTACTTGCCAATGCAAAACATTGTGTTTGAACAAAAATTAAACTAGATATTATGCTGGGAAACTGGTCTCCTTCATGGCACCAGTGCAAGTCCTGTCTGGCAGTGAGGAGGGATGAAACCCACAAGGCTGTGTTCTGTACCAGCAGGGCTTCTGTATTGAGCTGTTTGCAAACAGGCCCCCACACCCACAGTGGGGACACAGGCCCAGCTCTCTGGGGAGACTGCACAGCTCTCTCAGCACTCAGACTACAAGAAGTCTCTGTAGGAGCTTAATGTCCTCAACCTTACTGAAGATGCAAGAGCACAGACAGCACTGTGATAAGTAAATGCCTCAGTGTTGTTGGACTACACAGTTCTTTGTGCAATAGAAAAGGAAAAATTAGGCAAAGCCTTTCCAATTTCCAGAATTTGGGGAGCCTTGTAGCGCTTCAAACTCCAGATGAAGTACTTTACAAACACCAAATTATTTATACTTCCTGCCCTCCTCAGCCTTCCCACAACCTGAAAGTGTGTGTACACCACAATGCAGTGCCTTGTCACCCACACAGATCTTCACCTTACTGCCAGAAAGAGACCCAAACATTCTGTATAGCACAGCTCAGCTGCCTACTGTAGAATAGCCACAGCAATGTCCTGCTGCCAAGCCTGGCAGGGAGCTCAGGGGAACGTTCACACCTTCAAGGAGATGAGGAAAACTTTTAGCACATGACAAAGCCTGAAACCATGAGCAGCAACTATTTACAGTGCATATTTGGTGTATATTTTGGGGTCTGAAAGGGATGAATAGCACACACAGTCATAGAATCTTAGAACGGTTTGGGTTGGAAGGAACCTTAAAAATCATCTAGTTTCCAGTACCTGAAGGGAGCCTACAAGAAAGATGGACTTTTTACACAAGCATGCAGTGACAGTACAAGGAGGAATGGCTTCAAATTGAGAGTATGTTTAGATTAGATATTAGGAAAAAGTACTTTACTGTGAGGGTGGTGAGGCACTGCCACAGGTCACCCAGAGAAGCTGTGTATGCCCCATCCCTGGAAGTTTTCAAGACCAGGCTGGATGGCTCTTTGAGCAGCCTGACCTACCAGAAGGTGTCCCTGCCCTCAGCGCGGTGATTGGAACCTCAGCGCGTCCCATCACTGACCGCCTTGTCGCGGTGCTCCCCTTAGGGTACGCTGGCCCCCGCTGCGAGGAGGACATCGCGGAGTGCCGCAGCAGCCCCTGCCTCTCCGGCGGCCACTGCCTGGAGCGCTCCTGGGCCGGGCTCTACGGGCGCGTCCCGGGGCTGCCGACAGCCTTCCGCTACGACCGGGCCGAGGGCTACATCTGCCGCTGCCCGCCGGGCTTCGCCGGTAAGGTCCCTCCGGCGCGGTGCGGGGCGGTGCTGTCCCGGCGGTGCGGGTGCTGTCCCGATCCTGCGGGGCCGCGGAGCGCAGGGTCCCTCTGCCGGCCACCGCCCCCGCGCTCCGGGGTCGGGATATTTTACCGCCTAAATAAAAAATAACTCCCACTTGTGTGCATAGCTCTGTTCTTAAGGGGGAAATAAAAGTAATAATAAAAAACAAGTAGAATTTACAAATAACCACAGCCCTGAAAGTGACGCGTTCAGAGTTGCCTTTGCCGCAGGCTGCACTGTTTTAGCGCAGCCACAAACCCGTTGGGTTTGGATTGTACACTTCGGGGCCTACATTGTTTTGCTATCAACTCCATCTGCTTGTTCCTTCTGAAGGAAAAAAAAATAATTAACAGCTAGATTAATTTAGCCAGCTGTCAATTTCTCATTCTATTCATCTCCTCAGTAGCTTATAAACTTCCCTGTGTCTCCCAGCGAGTTGCATGACTGCTATCTCCAACATAGCAAGTACTAAAAGTACATGGAGACCAGAGCCTTCACTCTGAATTCCCTCTTTATTTTTCTTCAAAATGGCATTGAAACTTGTTTGCCTTTGTTCCAACCCTTCCCCGTAAGTGTCCTTCCCTGTCCTGTCACTAAGTGTTGCTGTTGTTCTTTTGTTCTGCCTAAGAGCACAATATGAGGCTTCTGCTAAGGTTTTTGATACCTCCCAGGTTGTCCTAAGCACCCTTACCTCTTCACATGCCAATTCTTTCTCTTCACCTCCTTTCAGTGATGCCCAGCTTTCCAATTTCTTTTCCTCCTGTCTTGTCCTAATTAAAAAACTTCTAAGCTTTCTGAGACAACCTGAAAAGTATTTCCTTGCTTAATCATCATCCTTTATCCTCTCATTTCCTTATCAATTGCATTTACCTGGCTTGTTTGCCTAATTTGGGTCGTGATTCTATTGGTTTTGTTCACATGGAGGAGTTTTACTCCCCAGGGAGTATAGGTAGACTCTAACTGGTCTGGAAAAAAAAAGGGTCAAAATGGACTTAAATCTATCAATCTTGAATCAATTTTTTCAATTCATAAGCTCCTCAGTCACAATGCAGGACTCTTCAAAGCATGATTGAAAATATTAGAGACCCGAAAATTTCTGCTGATTTCATATGCAAATTAAATCATATTTTAAAAAACCTAAGTTTAGTTACCCATATACCTGTAGGATGCTAGATATAACTTTCATTAGGAAGAAAAACCAAAACAGTTATTCTTACCAGTGTGCCCAGACAGCTGGAGGCACGAAGACCATAATCTTTAACAGGCCACTGTGGTAGCAGGAACACTGCACATTTTTCTCTGGCCCTTCTCCTTCCCCCAGGCAACCTGGAACTAAAAAGTGTTCAAAATGAGCCTCAGCCTCCTTGTATGCCAGAAATGTTGGCACAAAAAGCCTACAGGTTTGACTGGAAATGTTTACCTCTGACTAGGAAAAGTAGTTTCTCCAATTACAGTTAAATAATAAATAAACCACAAGTTTCAATGAGAATTAAAGAAGATTTAAGATTAGAGTTGATAGCAGTAGTATGATTCAAGGTAGCAGGTGAGTCCCTGATCAGGACCACTCAGTATATGGGTGCTTATCTAATACAGATGAAGTGACAGTCACATGTTAAAAAGGTCAAATCCTTTCATCTGGGTATCAGTACATTTCGTTGACACCCAAAATCCTACATTTCTGCAGTTATAGGCCAGGACTTTTTCCAGCCCTGACACCCGAATAATTGTATGTGCTTTAGATCTAACACTTCAGATTCCTAATGCAACAGGACAGATATTTTATTTAATAAATCACATTCATTTTATTATGCCTCTCTCCTCAGTAAAGCACTCACATAACATTATAATCATACTATATTGATGGGTGTAATGTGCAGAAATAATAATCTGCATACCCTGCATTGTGAAGGCCTGGTCTAAAAGCCATTGAAGTCAGTGGACAGATGTAATTAACTGAGGATGGTTGCCAATATGTAACAAGCATAAACCAGCATATTTGAGCTTACTGGATAAGACTGTAAACAAATTAGTGTAATTGAGCTGAAAAATTGAGAATATCTAACTTTTGGACTACAGTTTCAGACTTAAGGGCAGGAGACAGTGAAGCCTAAACACATGCCTGTGTCAGGATAAAATATTTCCCCACCAAGCTGGTAGAAAGGAATAACTATTACCTGGCAACATCTTGTTATAGATAGTGATTGTTCAGATGACTTGAAAACAGTCCACAGTCCTACTAAAAGTCTTGAACAAATCTGCAAACAGAATTATTTACACAGTTTGTTTCTTACAAAAGAAGAAATAAAAATCTGAAACTCTTTGAGGACATTAGATATATGCCTTATCCAGATCTAAAATAGAAAATTTCTGCCCAAGTTCTAGGAAGGGTTAAACTTCTCCAACTCCCTTTTAAATCAAAGGTTTGGGGGATACTCAAATTTCAAGAGGTCACAGTACTTCTGCAGTAGCAAGTCCTAGATTTTTTTATATTACCTTGGTCTGCTGGCCCCCTAGCATAACAGTACTTTTAATATATTGGGCTTTCATTTAAATGTCTTGTGATTTGTTACTGCTAGCTAAAGGCAATAGTTACCCTAGAACTGTGTCGTTTCATACTGTGGATATATTGTATTGCTCTAGCACTGCACATTTGTTAAAGAGACTGTTATTTGAAAGGTTAAACTTTTCACTTTGCTCATGAAAATATGAGAAAGGAGGAAGGCAGAGCTATGGATTTGGTAGTGACTCATTTCACCAGGTTGTAATAAACTTAACACCATGTCAAAATTAAAGAGCTTCTGAACTTGCAAAGTCTACCAAGTGACACATTCCAGTGTGGAACAGATCCCCAGGAGCAGCGAGTGTGCCAGGCAGGCACGTCCTGCTCCCCATGCCTTGGACACCGTGCTGCCCACGGTTCCGGGCTGGGTGGGACAGTGCTGTGAGCAGGGGTGAAACCCATCATTTTGTGTCAGCAGGATGAGGGCAAGAGGAGCAAAGCCCAGTACCCTGACTGTAGGCAGGGTGCCTGCTGCCATGCAGACGAGTGCTGGCGCCCGAGGGCCTTACCACTCCTGGTGTCTTGTTATCTGCTGTACGCCAGCTGTGCCACTAGCACTGCTGCTTGCTTTGGCATCATGAATTCCTAAATGGGTTTTGGCCTTTTTGTTTGCTTGTCTTGTTTTCTGTTTTTTCCTTTTAAATTTCCTTGGCCCTTTTCCCAGTCTGTTGGACTACTGTAAGGGAAAATGATATGATCAGACTGGTGTCGTATGCATATTGAATTCCTGGCATATGCATTGGGGAAAGAAACTGTCTCCCAGAGCCAGAAGATGAGGCAGATAAATGGCCAGTATGGGCGAGTACGGAACACTCAATCTAAGTAAAGAAAACCTCAACTCAGACACTGAACTGAGAACATAATGGGACCAGTACTTACAAACTGAATCATTTTGACTCTCATTCGGCATTTAAGCCAGGGTGACAGAAACATGGAAGCACACAGGGCATTGGGCTTCCATTTCCCTGCATGTCTTTAGGTGGTGCTGTGAGCAGACCACCCAGCAGACAGCAGGGCAGGCTGTCTCAGCCAGCCATCCTCCTCTCCCCTGGCCTATCACAGTATGGTGCAGACATAAATATTATTTATGAGCAATGAGTAGGATAATGGGCACATTACCACTAGGGAAATTTAAAATACATTTTCTTAAATTTTAATCCCTTCTTAACCATCAGTAAAATGATCACAGAGCTGCCATCCTTAGATATATAAAGCAATGTGACTTACAGAATGAAATCAAGCAGATAAATAACAAAGACCTCATCTCCAAACCCCAAATTTTATTTTTCCCTTCATTTCCTCATCTGTCCTTCAGCTGTTCACACCATTGTAGCCAGTCATTCCTCCATTAACCAGGTTAATTCATTTTATTTCCTTGCCTGTCAACACAGTTTGAAAGGTTATTTTTTTCTTGATTCTGAGACTTTAGAATAAGACAAGGCTGTTCAAGGAAAGAATGAGGATAAAAAAGGAGGATAGACAGAGAGAAAAGACAATTTTCAAGTTAAGAAGCTTTCAAGAGCACCGCTCATCTTTTCAGTGGGACTTAGGTTTCCCCTGCAAGCAAGACAGGCACTCAAATTCAAAATTAACAGGTCTGGAGTTACTGTTAACTAATTATTATTCCCATACAAGCAAAGTTCCAAGAAGGAAAATGTTATTACCATCAAGTACCCATTCAAAGTTACCTGGTTTAAGGAGAAATTCCAGATATGAGTACTACACACATGAAAATTGCTGAAAAACAGAATGAGGGCTTGAGACTCTCCCTCTGGGCTTCTTACCACTCTGGAACCTCACAGAGGCTGTAACTGTGATGCAAACATACATCTTTGCTGCCTAAATTCAGTTCACAATCAGTACGGGATGTCTTTTTCACTGTAAGACTTCTGTGAAATGTTACCTTACAAAATAAACTCTGTGGTGTTGGGCAGTTGTGCAGCAAAACATGAAGAAGTGTAGCTATTTTCTGAGGGTGGGAAAGAAATTACTGCTTTCCTAGAGAGATTTCTACAGTGCTGCTCTATCTCTGTCCCAGCCTCTGTGATCTCCACGTATTCCTGTGTTCAAAAGCACAGGGGGAAAGGGGAGGAGGACCTCCTCTCACTGCTCCCAGCCAGTTTCTGTCAGCTCGAGCATTACACGGCCAGCCTAGGCAAGGACTGTACCAACACAGGATGCCCTCAGGACCTGGCAGGCACTTACCGTCTGTAAAAACCCTACAGAAAACAGACAATTAGCATTTTAAAGTACTTTTCCCATCTCTGTCAAAGCCTCTGATCTTGAAAGAACATTTGGACAAGCTTTTAATGACTTCATTCTCTGACACTATTTAACATTTCTTCAATCAGTAGCATCCTGGTAAGATGTTCATTGTCAGAATTAGTTCTTTCTCAGTTTGCACCTCCTCTACTTCTGTCACTGAGTTCTTCATTCTCCCCTTTTTTCTTAATTTTTGGAAATGGTCAGAATATTCTCTTTGAAAGACAAAGTGTCTCCTTTAGCCCTAATCTGTGGTCTGCTTCAGGCAGAGGCAAATACTTTCAGACTCCAAGAATGCAGGGTTCTCAGTAGTTTCTTGCTTATCTCTTAATTCACAAACTGCTTTCTTAGCAATAAGCACTAACAATTTCTCACATGCCTGATTCCCAGACCAGGCTCACTGTTAGGTGAGTCTGAGCAGTCTTTCTCTGAATGGTCTCTAGAAGGAAAGCTGAGGTTGGGTTCACAATTCATACAGTCTGTACAGTAATGGCCATACAAGGGCAGGATACCTCAGAACATTGTAGGCAGCACTGAAATTAGGCTATAGCTGGAGAAACTTATGAATTTGCCATTCCTTTATCAGTTACCACTACAGAACTAGTGGGACATTTCAATTTAATTTCTGCTGCAGGTAGTGCTCCTCTTGAACAATTGTAAGAAATACCATTTAGTGAAAGAAAGTGTAATTTTTACATTCTTTCACCATATAAATCACCACAGCAACTAAGACTGACTTGTGTTTTTCATGACAGCTCTTTCCTTAACAGCTCATATCTTGAGACACTTTATGAAAGCCTAATAGCTTTTTTTCTTTTTGCAAAAATTAATCTTCTTATGACTTAACTTTCCCCCTGCATGGCAGTGAACTGTGAGAGTGATTGCCTAAATGCACTGACTGTAGCTGTAATGGTTACCTAGTGTTTATCACTGGTTAAAGAATTCCCATTTAGTGGAAATCACTTCAGGAAAGCGTAGCATATGTTTTTAAGTCATATAAATACCACATAATAACATTCTGTATTTACTAAAATCTGAATATTTGTGTAAGCATTATCCCCAATTCAGAAAAAAATAGAATAAGGTCCAATATGATCATAAGGAATGACATTACCTCAAGGAACAGTGGAATCTCACAGCCCACGAAGGATCTACTTGTAGATCATTATAGGATACAGTTACCTTATTTAACATGATCCAAGTAGAGACTGAAATAGTTTCAGATTCTAGAAACAAAATATGCATCTGGCATGGGCATTAACTTTGCAGAGGACTCCTTTTAATGTTTGAAAATTTCAGCTTGTCCCTGCTCTTTATATTGTACAAGAGAACCTTTTGACAGGAGAGTATTTTTACTGGAAATGATAATCTATGTTAAAATTTGTAAAGGTTGAACCATGATCATTAGAAATTGACCTAGCAAGCTTTTCATGATAACTCTTTACAGAATTAGCCCCCAAACCTGGTTTGCACTGAGAATTATATTAAGGGCTCTGATATACCTATATTTTTTTTTTTTTAATGAAAAGTATGTATTATATAATAATCTCTCTTCTCTTGTTGTTGCAACTAAGAGTGCAAAGAGATTGCAGCCATCGCTTCTGCATTTTTCAGCACCAAAAGAATGCATGAATGTCAGATGTTTTGGGGTTTTTTTGAGTTAGAAATAAATGAATTAAAACATTAGGAAGTATCCACCAATATTATTTTCAAAACATGTATAGAGCTTCATCCTTTAAAATTTGACAGCTGACCCATCATTACTATGATCTATTTTCTCTAGTTGCACAGATATGTTAAGTTGTATAATGTAGTCCAATGTGATTGACAGAGCCTGCAAGCAGTGGATATTTTGAATCTGGCACATCTCTCTGCGTTAAACAGTGTTGCACATAAACACTTTTTAACATGAAAAGCTTTTTTCCTTGAAGGGAAAAAAGAGGGGATGAATGGCTTTTAATCCATAAGCTCCCAGATCTTGAAACACACAGACAGATAATGTCCTTAGATTTACCAAATCTGTATGTCCAGTACCCGGCAGAAAATGCTTTAAAAACAAAAACAAACAAACAAACAGAAACAACAACAACAACAAGCAGTTGTATATTGTTTGGCAGCAGAACAATGCTTTTCAATTACCTATTATTTTCCTGATACTCATTCCTAGTGGGTCATTCTATCATATGATTGACTACTTGTTAAATCTAGTCTATCCAGTAAGAACTTTCCTTCTGGGGCCTTATTCAGGCACTGCCTACTAACTTTTTGATTTCTTATTGAATCTGTGAATAAATCTTTCCTAGCCTTTTTAATTGGCATACCTCAGGTATTTATAGTCTACCTACAATCCAATTTTGCCACTTCTTGACTGAGCTGATGAACCTGCTCAGTTCAATAATTCCCTATTGAAGAATCTCTCTGGCCTTTTAATTTCTTACTTGTTTTGCCCCAGTCCAGCAACATGCTCTACATCCGATGGCAAAGGCAATCACTAATGAAAGTAGAGTTTAAAGTGTGGTCTAAATTACAGCCATGCACAAACCCTGGTGAAATCAAAGGTATTGCACATATTAAACTGACAGCAGAACTTTGCTCATCTTCTTAAGAATTTGACTGTCCATCTCAGGAGCTCCTTTACAACGTACGTTTTTTAGCATTGGTTTGTGTATGCCTACATTGTTCTGGTTGAATTACAGTCAGATTGCAAAGTCAAGCAGATCCACAACTTTTCCCCAGACTGAAAGGAACTTTCTTTAAATCTACACATCTACAGCTTTCACTACTTTGGAGAAAGTGCTTAACAAGTAGACAGTAAAGAGAGGACCTGTGCTATGGGACTAATATATTTTACTTTCTCATACATTCTAATTTACGGAATATTTAAGGTCAAATGTCAAGTGATAAACAAAATGACCCAATTTAATAGTTCAATGTTTTGCTCAACAGATGATTTAAAAAACAGCCTTAATAATGTCACCATTGTGAACCCCATTAAAATCCAGTTTATTGGAAATACAGTAAATTATACAACCAAACATTTAAGAGGCATTACTTCTCATTCCCCAACATAACAGAGGACCTCAGAAGTGACACTGGAGAATCTGGAGGAGTTCAGTCAGAAATAGGACATAGGCTAGTAGTTTTGAACCCTATGCATGTGTGTATAAACCTGTGTTTACACACCTATGTGTTAATACACATATAAATACATACATGTTACTACATACATAATACTACTTCAGAGCACTTTATCATTCTGCTTATAGAAAGCCTTTCTTTGGTCATTAGTTAAAAAGGTTCACAATTTGCATCTTTTCTATTTTGAAGGACATAATTTTCCAGCTGGCTTAGTTTGTGGTAAGAATAAAATACTTCTCATCATTCTTTGCTGCAAAATTTGCAGCATGCCATGCATATCCTAGTTAATAAGCAGACTTTTTGTTGGTCTTCATTACTAAATAATTCTCTTAATTGCAGTGCTTGTGACTGTGGGAAATGCATGATTTTGCATGTCAAACCTGTATATATCTGTTATGAAAGCAATATTGACCTACCTTGAAATAGAAAGTTAAGATGCATGAGAAAACTTACTGAAAATTCAAGTATGCAGGCTGCTGTTAAATTGCTAAGGCATTAAACATAAATGGTATAACGCCATTCATCACTTTGTTCTTGTAGGGGTTACAGTTTATATGTAGCTTAGCTACTCTGTTCTCACAGTTGCAGATTTTTACATGCCCTTGGAATACCATTTCTCACATATAAACATCCCCAAGTAACCCACAGCAGCGGGATGGCATTGTCATTCACCCTTGGTAAAGTGCTTTGCTTGGTGAAATGCTATTGTATTACCCTCCTGAAACATATAAGCTGCCCTAATATGTGAAAATATGCAATTCGTTTGAACTAGTATCACTTTTTTGTTACCAGCAGAGCCTCTGAGAGCTCTGAGAACCAAGTCCCCCAGACACCTTCTGTTCCTGTGAGCCACTAGAGGGAGCATGAAATACTGTCCATGTCTAGCACCTGCCAGACATTAGCAAACTCTAGCTTTAGCTGATACTTCAACACTGTCATTAGAGCCTGATCTGGAAGATGCTATTTCTCAAAGACTTTGTGATGAACACTGTTTGCTAGTTCAAATTCTTAGCGTCAATTTTTAGCTTTTGCACCACACAGTTTGATTAGCAGAATCTTCCAAATGGAATTCAGGGGAAAAAAACCCCAAGCACTGTTTTAAGTTAAAAAGAGTAGTCTGATGACCCAGACAGGGCTATTCCTAGTTAAAATTTGTTAGCACTTTCTTTTGCTTTCACACAATAAGAATAATAAGTTAAGAATTTTACTTATTATGCCAGTGATCCTGCTCATGGAGCTATTGGGGTGAAAGCAGGCACCCACAATGAATATTGCACCCTCTCTTGACAAAAAAAATAACTGTTTGATCCAAGCATTGTGCAAAATGTTCATGTTTTCCTCTTTATACCTAAAATACCAGCAAAGGACTCTTTCAGACTCTTACATAAGGTTCCCATAATGCCAGTGGGATAAATGACATCAGTTTTTAAAGCATAAAAGGCACCTCATCTAGGCTCAGAGATGTCAGTAGTAATTACAAACTTTGTTTTCAGGTATAATCAATTCTTTATTTATGGTGTGAAATGTTTTTTACCCTTTTGAACTTTCATTATTCTAAGTCAAGCAATATTGTTGGTGTGTTCCTTTTAAAATAATTGCTTCTGGACTGAGAAATTGAATGTCAAGTTTCAACTTGATGTAAATTAAATGGGTTGCATTAATAGTCTGGCCTGTGGTAGAAGTGAGTGTTTCAATTCTGGGTTTGACTTCAGGACATGAACTCTTGATCACACAGGTCAGCACAGATGGGAAATATTGAAGAGGTACCCTAGGTTGACATGGGGAAGAAAGTGTCTAGTACTGATGTATCACAAACTGTCTGATCTATTAAACAGAAGCAATGTCAGACTCCACAGAGAATAAAGCTTAGTTGTCATAGGTCATTATGCTCTTCAAAAAGAGAGTTGGAAGGAAAATCACAATGATGGAAATCCTCAGGGCTGTCATGTACACATAATCTTCTAAACCTTCCTGAATTAACACTGCCAAGCCTATATACAGGGGGAATGGAATAAAGAACCCAAATATTCTTAACTTCTACCATGCAATTATGTGTCAGATTTCCCATCTGTAGCTGTTATAAAGAATTATTTAACAAGATACAGCATTTTAAATTTAAAAGCAGGACATGTATACAACTGAGACTCACACTTAAGTGATCATGTCTTAAGAAGAATTCCATCCATGAGAGTGATCACATTTACAAGGTCAGGCAATACATTCAAGAGGAAGGAACAGGAGAATCAGGGAGAAGTTGATATATAATTTTTTCTTTGAAGACTATCTCCTGCCTTTAAATTTGCTTTCATTTCACCTTCTGAACAACCCAAACTCTCTCAGCCTCTTCCCATGACAGATTTTCCAATCCCTTAATCACTTCACAGCCTTTTTGCTGGACCTGCTCCAGTATGTCTGCTTCTTGTACCTGGGTGGCCCAGACCTGGACTTGGTGTCGTCTCACCAGTGCTGAGCAGAGGTGAAGAGTCACCTCACTTGACCTGGCAGCAACACTCTTCCGAAGACAGCCCAGGGGGCTGTTGGCCCTCTTTGCTGCCTCATGCACAGCCTGTTCCGACCATGGCAAAGCTGCTTTCCTGCCATCTGGCCCCCAGCATGTACTGGTGGATGGGCTTATTTGACTTGGCAGATCCCTTTGCAGAACTTCATGAGGTTCCTGAAGATTGCCTGTTTCTCCAGCCTGTTGAGGTCCCTCTGAATGGCAGTGCAAACTCTCTGGTGAATAAGGAACTCTTTCTAATTTTGTATACACATATATACAATTCCCATTCTAATTGTTAATAAATAAAAAGATCACTTTAATGCTTTTGCTGGATTGGACTCAGGAGTTTTACAGTTTGCTGGTAATTAATTATCACTGATGAGTCCCAGGTCTAAGGTCTTCTCAAGGACCTAAAGAGTATGTTTGGATTTTGAGTAATAAAAATAAGCTGATAAAGTGAGCACCAAAACTAATTTTATGTGATATACTACATAAAAGCTCTTACATTAATTGTTCCCTGTAGCATCTAGATCTTAATTATTCAGTGTTTGCTAATAGGAGGAACAAGTAATGAAGCCTAGTATTTTTATGTCTGCTCATTTGCACTGTTTGAAATAAACTCAAGGTGACTACAGTAAGGCACAATCTGCCTCTGTTTAGTACCTGGACTGATTTCTTTCAGGTACAAGGAGAATTTCAAAGAAGTTATGCTAGCCCTTTACTGATGACCTGGGTGCTGATCCCTTTAAAAATATTTGAATTAACTTAGAAAAGGACTTCTGCTGATTGAGTAAGGAGAATTAGATTAAGGAAAGCACGCTCCTTCCCTGACTGACAATGAACTTTGCACTTTCAATAAACAGTCTTGGAGAGAAGAAAAAAACCCTACTATGAACAGCTAATTTATGCTGATAATTAACTGCTAGAAGTAGATTTGGTAGATCTGACTCAGATTGCTCTCCCACTGCTGTAATTCTTCAAGTCCGGCTGTGCTAACAATATGACAGTAATACAGAGAATCATAATGATCAATACAATTATGGCTGCAGTCTCTGTCCTGTGGGCACTATTTTTTCTCAACAAAGAGGATTCAGAATCTGTTATTAGGCCTGTTTGTGAGGCCAAAACAATGTGGTAAATCACTGTCTATCATACCAAATAAAGAAAATTATTTAAATGCTGTACTGTGAACATGTCTGTACAGCTACAGAAGTTAACTGTACCACATAAAGACATAGAAAAACTCATTTTAATCTAGCTAAATTGCATACCTGTACTATGATGTAGGAAATCCCCCAAAAGACAGTCAGTGGACCACGGCAAACATGCACAGTCTTGGCTGAAGTCCGTGCTATCCCATTTCCACTGGGATTGGTAGGTGACCTAGTAAAAATGAAGGTAGTTTGGGTCTCAAGCTTTCCAGCTTCAAGATGAGTTAAGCATATGAAACCCTGGATAAACAAAGCCATCATTTAGATGAGTTTTCACACTGCAAAAGGACTAACACTGCAAGGAATGAGGGAAATGAACACAGCTGCTGAAGTGAAAAGAGGTACGATCATCTGCCATTCCCACTGATGCAGAACTGGACAGAAAGATCCCAGTCTAAAGCTCAAGGTCTTCTGCATCTACATAATAAAAAAATGTAGAAATAAGTACTGTAGGAATAGAGAAATGCAATTATACATAGCATAGATACAGATCATACCCATGTTTTTATACAGTTATGCTACACACAGCTCAAAATACACCCAGCATAAACATGTGGTGTGCATTCACACATTCATATTTTATATTTTTCTATTCTCAGGTCTCCATTCTCAATTAAGCTGTATAGGCCCTATTAAAACTATGATTTTCTGGTCTACTGGCTTTTTCAGTTTGTTTCAATAAGGACTGACAATGAAGTTATCTAAATACTGTTGGTTTTGCATGTTGTGGAGATTCACAGCAGTTACAACAAAATGAGAAAATCTTGCAAATGACTGAATTTTTTCAAAGTACCATTTCCAGGGCAGAAGCCATTTCACACTACACAGTACGGTGGCTGTGCTTGCCTAACTCAGTTAAAACAAATATAAAACAGCCAACAAGAGACAAGGTAGAAAATCCCTTTTAGGGGAGACTAGACACAGCATACATTTCTCAATGGAAGTGTTCATCAACAGCAGCCACTCTTTTAAAGCCCTTGAGTGTTTGTAGGACGGAAAATTAATTTGTTTTCTAATTCCGAAGTGAATCATATGCTCCAAACAGATTTTCAAGTCAATGAAACATGACCTTGTATGATCTAATTAAACAACTCAAAGGTATTAGTTGTTTTAAGATCCCTCTGGATATACTTCAGTTCAAATGCACACACATCATCTGTATGTACAAGCTCATAAATCTACAAAAAATGCAAATCAGATCATTAATGCTTTGAATTTGACAGTCTTGCCACAGTTTTCCAAAAGGTAAAACATGAAAAATTCCTGAATTACATATACTCTTTTTACAGCGTAAAGAGTGCACACGCCCCATCCCTGCCCATACTGGAAAGCAGAACACCAAATACCTTTCTTTGGCTTTTAAATATCTGGTTCCTAATAAGGTATAAAATAACAAATTCACTGAAACTTGCTATTACAATTTCTTTTCTGGATGATGACCTGACCCTTTGAGTGGAGCACTGGACCAGATGATAACCTTTGATGGTCCTTTTCAGTCTAAATTTTTCTATGATGCTCTGTTTTGTGAATTGACTTATCTGCTCCAGTGCAAATGACTATTACAAAAAAAACCCCACCCCAGAACAAAAGACTACGACTATTTCTCTACGTTTCTTCCAATTTTTTGTCTTTGGCATTGCTCCCGTGGTCTCCTTTCTCCACTTTCCATTTTAGCTCAGATCTCTGCACAGACCTTACCTATGAGCTTCAGTCTTTCTTACCATCCCTCAGATGTCCTATATAGATTAATGGCCACACACACACTCTCATCTTACTACCCATAAATGCCTATGTGTCTAATAAGAATGCTGTCTGAAGTGCCAACACAAGTATCGTTGGGGGTACCATTGATTCCTGTACTTTTATTTCCTTTTCCCCATTCACATCTTTCTCTATTTTTCATCTGTTCAGTCTCCAAAAGCTTTCCTACTCTTTTCTCTTCTTTCTTAATGGTATCCTTCATAGATTACCCTTTTCCACTTTAACCTGTCACACCCTGCAGTTGTGCTCTCCCTCCTCTCATCTATCCTTCCTGTCTCATATTAAGAATGTGGCCAGAGCTACATGTTTGTGCAGCCAGAAAACCCACTCAAGAAGGATTCTGCCCAGGAAAACTGGGCTGCCATCATTTCATTTTCTTCCTTACCTCCATCAGTCAAATGCAACAGCAGCTGCCTCATTTACCTATATATAAAGTTGACTCTAGAAGGAGGGAAATGAGAGGAAAATAAATGCCATGAAGGGACATATATCTTCAACAAGGTTTTTCTTTACTCCAGATTCAGACCCTAATCCTACAATTGGATCCACATGGCTGGCTGTGTAAATTGAAATATGGGATGAAGGTGTAGGCTACAAGCAACAGTTTTGCTGTGCTGCCCTCCTAGGACACGGCCCCTCGCCATTCCCAGGCTGCGTGTGCCTGACCTCTGGCTGTGCCGCTCGTGCGCCTTTGCCTGCAGAGCACTCGCTGTCTGCAAAGCAGGCTCTGGAAAGGGCTGGTGCATCCAGCCAGGAGCTGGAGCCAAGCTGAACTCAGCCGGCTGTTTCCAATATTTATAAAATAAAATAAACACACCAGATCTCACTAAACAACTAATCACCTACAGCATGTACATGATTTTCTTCTTCCTTTTTTTTTTTTTTTTTCAAATGAAAACTATTTTAGGTGTGACAAAACATGTGAAACAAGTGGAAAAACATTTCCATGTACGTCTGCTCTCAGAAAACCTTTAATGATTGAAGAGATTAAGGGGTTGGGGTTTTTTACTACTTGAAAAAAAAAACATTTTTACTGAAAATTCAAACTAGCCTATGAAGCTTCAGGCCAGCAACATTTAAAAAGATTGAATTACAGCATGCCATTCTGAATGTAGCACATTATGAATTCCATATCCCTCAGCTAGAGTGACATATTTAATGATTAAGCCAAGCCACTCCACTCTATTTCTATTTAACTTTTTTTCCTTGCCAGTATTAACTTTAGACATACATTTTGAATGGCAAGAGGAAAAATTGTGAATAGTGAATTTGTCTGCAATAAAGGAATAACTAGCAAGGTCTTATGACTTCACAAAATTAGAGTTCTGTGTGAAAGGTATCATGTGCAAATTAGCCCAATGTTAACAAATGCTTATTATCCCAGTATTTTAAAGGGTCCCATTTTCCATGTGCTCCAGCTCTGACCTGTATTCTGTCCTTCATTTTACACAAGCTCTTCCTGCTAAGACAGCAACAGAAATTGCCATACAAAATCAGATCAGTGGTCACGTAAAGTTTAGTATTGAATGTAAGCCAGTTCTTTACTGCAAAAAAAAATAGGAGAAAAAAAAATCCATTTAAATACCTCTCACTTTCTCTACACTGATGTACATACGAGTAAAACCTCCTTCCTGACCTCCACAGTGGCTGGTTTATGCCCAGAAGCAGGGGTTTTAATTACAACGACACAGAGATGGTCAATTTATTTCCTTGCGCTTACCCACTCATGAACAAGCACTTCCTCCTTCCAGCAAAGAGTAATTAGCTCTTTGCAATTATCTGCACAGATGTGGCAAAGTTAGAATTTTCGTGATTGTCTGCTAAGACCTGGGGCCCTGAAGAATATGTGTTCTGCCAGATCTTTACCCTGGCCTCAGGATTAATGAGACCCTTGAAAAAAGTTGTTTGTGCCTGGGGTAGGATTTTGTAACAGAAATTTACAAAAGTGTGAAATATAGGTGGAAGGAACATTATTGCAAACTCTTTGTCTTTCATAAAGCATATTCTAAAAGCTATGCTACAACCCCGGTGTCTCCAAGGTTTCCTCCTGCTTGCATTTGATACCTCTAAGGTGTAGATACCTATCCTATATGTACACGTATACTTTAACACATCTACAGCTCAGGTGCTATGAATTATTTTATTCAAGGAATGCACAGAAACATGGGAAAAATAGAATTGGAAGGGATGGACATGCAGGTACCATTTAGACTATCTGTGTGTCTAAGGTAGGATCTGCTGGCTCATGTCTCACTGTACTTTTGCCCCTAACATTATGGCTCCCAGCAGGCATGTTCAATGAAGGCTTTCTTGTCTTATTATCATTAGAAATATTTTCTTAAAGTGTGACCTGGATGTTCCTTGCACAGGCCAAACCTGTGAGTTTTTCACTTGTTTACTGTGGTCTCAGGGAACAGTGTGCCCTCTTTTTCGTACTGAAAAACTGTTACCATGTCCCAATTCCTTCTCTTGTCTTTCAACTGAACAGCCCTACTTTTTTAACCTCTTTTCACAAGCCGTAAGTTCTAGGCCTGTTTTCCCTCTGAATTCTCATTGTTTTCCTCTCAATTCTTCCCAATTGATCCATATCTTTTTTGCAGTGCAGAACTAAAGGTGAACTCAGTGTTCCTGCCATGGTGTGACTGAGGCTTTGTAGACTGAAACTATTGTTCCACCTGATGGCTGGTTATTCTGGCCTGAGACTATAGAAACTGAGTGAGTCCTTCCAAAATTGAGTACAATATTTTTTCAGACCATTTCTCCAATTTCTTATGTTCACCTATAAAGGTCATATCACAATCCCAAACCATAATCAATGGAGCCCTCCAGTTTGACAGGGAACCTCTCACAATTACTTTCTGGGAAGGATTACACAAGTTTTTTACCCACTTTATGGTGGTTTCATGTAGATTTTTGTCCTTGGCTTGTATATAAAAATGTTATCAGAGATGGTATCAAACCCTTACTGTAATTAGAGTGGCTATTCCTGACAGGTTTGTTCAAAATACCCACTAGTGGTTCTGACACGGCTTCAGGCATTTGCTAAATTCCCAGCTATGAAGTTCCTGTGTCTCAGAGTGCCACCAGCCCTGTGCTGTCACCAAGCTGTAATAGCATATGTCAATCCCCACCTGTTGACTGCATGCATGTTCATAATCTTACCTCAGTCATATTATCAAGGTCATATTGCAAAAGGACTGACAATTACTGAGAACCTTCAACTTTTTCTTGTTATATTCAAAATAAAATGCCTATTAAACATCAAGCTGTAGCACGAGACATCTGATAAGCACTACTAATGAAGTGCATACACACTAACTTATCAATGTGAACTTTGTTTTGTTTAAAGGTTCCTTTCTTACCTTTCAAAGAGTCTGGATGACATCCTATCCCATAGTATTTGAAAGTACTATAGGATAAATGCCCATGCCAGCAGTTTTCTGAGCATCTCCATTAAAGCAAGAGTGAACTGTAGATAAAAGGAATCCAAAATTGCATTCAGTGTATGAGTCTTTTGGTGAACCTAAGCACAAAGTTGACACAAGGTCAGGAATTTGTTAATTAATGAATAAATGAGATGAGGGAGAAGGAATTGATAAACATATGTGCCAAAAATAATATCTGCTGCTAAACTTTTCACAGAAATAAGTAGTTAAATATCCTGAACTCTGTTTTCCTCTTATTAAATTTGGTCCAAATCAAAATGTCTTGCTCAAGAGCTGAAAAAAAAACAACCAAAAAACTTTAGTCAAGTACTTTTTCCTGTCTTCAGCACACTAAAAAATCTAGAGACATAGACTTCAGAGAGCAAATTGAACAAATACTTTATAAAATAAAGAAATGGGATCAAATTTTAGGTCTTTCCAATCTACTTATTGAGATGTACAGTTTCTCTGAATGACAGTGACGATGAAAGAGTTGATCTGGATTAACAAACCTCTTGAAAGAAAAAAAAGAATGTCTTAAAAAACAACACCTTGTACAACAACGAAAAGTGACAAATCAATTTTGAAGGGATCCTAAAAATGTGCCTTTCTAGGAAACACAGAGTTTAGTGTGAGCATACTTGGAGAACATGCTGAGAAAGAATTTAAATAGGATACATATCTATTGTGTAAGCAGTTTAATGAGACTTACTTTAAGCCTTGTTGATCTGGCTTGGGCAAAATACACCATCAGACTACATCAGCAGGTACAGAAGTGGAACAAGCTAATCCTGGAAAGGAAGCCTTTATACTAAGACTGTTGTGAATTTTACAGAAACTTACTCTGTGGATGCTTAAGTGCTAAACGCTCTTTTTCTTTTGGAAATTTTCCTTCGGAAAAAGATGGTTGCCACTAGGATACAAGTTTACATCATTTTAATGACAATGTTTACAGGTAAATATTTACTTTTAGTGTAATTGTAAGTGCACTTAGACTGTATTGAATATGTGGCATCTGTCCAGGTTGCTTGCTTGTACTTGCTTGATGTTTATTCAGTGTCAGGGAACTGGAAAGGCAAAAGGGCTGTAAACACCTTTCTAACCAAAGGTGTGTATCAAAAGTGTAATTTGGATAATGCTTTTATAATTGTTTAATGAAAATGAAAATTAGTGGTGTTCAGCAGAGTTATTCTTGAATAACTGCTTTTGTCATCCTGCTTCTGCAGGAAACCTTTACTGCTAAATTTGAAACAGAGAGTTTAATTAGAGGTTAACAGTTAGAAAATAGGCACCATATAGTAAAAACGTGTAAATGAAAAAAGGAGATAGATGAGTAATGTTATCAAACTGAATCAAAGGCACTGTTTCACCTCTGTTTTGAATAAAATTTCACAGGCAGGAAAAGAAATCATCTATAAAAATATGATAAAAATATTCACATTACCTGAAATTTTAGGTCAGTTTGTAATGTATTTGAAAGAGAAAATGCTGAATGAGTCTACTTCACTTCTCCTTTAAAAATACAAATATGCTTAGCTGAGCTAATGCATGTAAACACAGAAAAGAAAATAATAGTTCCCCTTACACTTTTGTTATGTCTTACATCTTTTGAGAATACTTTTTTTTCACATGCTAACTTCTCCAACCTGAGCTATTTGAACTGCGTATACAGTTCTATAAATATTGACTAATCTTTTTATCTAGAGTGCTTTTATCTTGAGTGACAGTGGTCTTTGCTCGTACAGCAATTGGCAGATAACAAGCAATATCAACAGTGCTTGCAAGAACAGCTGATTTATTTATTCTTGATATGAAAAAATTACTTATTATTTGCCTTTTGGTGTGACCTATATTTTTGTTTGTGCTAATTTTATTATGAAATAGTAGGCCTATGTAAGTGTATACATTTGTGTATATAAATACACAACCTGATAAAATAATTATTTTGCAACATATTTTTAGTAACATTACTTAAAAAATAAGCATTGAATTGAGACTTTTGAAATTACATGTATTTAAGTGGCTCTATGAGAGTCACTTTGCATTTTAATTATCTATTTATAATACTAATTTTCTATAGGCAAGGAATACACTAACAATAATATTTGTACCTCCTCATAAAGCTAATTTTATTTATTTGTTGGACATAGGTGTTTTTTAAAATTAAATTTGTTATCTAAAGATAGAAATATATATTGTTTCCAAAAGAGTTTAGCATTCTCATGAAATAAATTCATTAATTTTATGTCTAATCTGATGAAGTAGAGAACAACACAGACACAAAAACATTTTTGTAAAGTTGGATTCAGTTTATGCATCTGTATCATCCTTTCCAGAGGCAAGTCACTATTGCAAAGTGTGACTCAGGTCACAAGCTACAATGCAAAGTGGTTGTCTGGTAGGTGCTGTGGGATAATAAACTAATACACAGAGAGTCATCACATATTACTGAAAATGCTACTAAGGACCTACCCATTCACTACGCTGACTTCTTAATGAAAGGTTTAACAGGGCTCTCAGTCTATAAATCCTTAAGCGCAGTCTGTCCACTCTGAAGCCCTGTGACAAGGCTAAGTACCACCCTTATCCAACTGCTTGTAGGCTGGACTAATTTTTATCTCTGACACAAAACCCCAAAGAGACCTGCAATTCTGCAACCATCATATTAAGACTGAGTTGTATAAAAGACCTGAGGACACCTTGTTCTCAGTGGCAAAGCAGAGAAGGGAGCAATATCAGGCAGGAGAGGTACTAAAACATTGACCAAAATAGGAAACAGCTCACAGTAACTTCACTTTTCATATATTAGAAAAGCAAAAGCAGGACAAGTCACTAACCCTGAAATTGTCACAAACTGGACAAAGCAGACATCGTTCTGGCCCCCAGTCAGAATGGTTTGGGAAGTGCACTTTACTTCGAAAAAGTCAGAGCCAGTAAGTCATATTTCTGCCAGATGCCAGTATACATTCAGGTATACATAGACATCTCACACTGAAATAAAGATGAGCCTGGCTGGAAAACAGAGAGAGACTGTTGCTGTAAAACCCCCACTGCCAGACCAGGAAGATAGCATTAGCTGTGTTTGACAATATGAAGTTTCAAGTGCAAAGTCTTTATATATTCTAATTGAAGACTGATGAGTGGGTTGGATCACTGCACAGATATTCTTTTATATACATGCTATGACCACCTCACTCTGGTTAATTTTTTAAACAAATCCTGCCCAATTCTCAGTTCCCTTCTGGCTCTCCTGTAACTTGCCACTCTCCAAGATGTAGATTTTTTACTGTGATTGAGTAAAGCGCACAGGCAAGGAATTAGCCTGAGTAACTACACTTATCTACTGCTATTCGAAGCAATTCATTGTGGCTGAATGCTGCTCTATAATTTTCCATGAAAAATGGCTGTATTTTGCTGTAAAAATAAAGCTTGATGTGAATTTGTATGTAAAACTAGGTGCGGTGCCTGGTCCACCTAGCTGCAACTCTGTGAGTCTCAGCACATCTCATTGTCTGATTTACAGGCACCAGTTTTGCTGTGGGGATGGACAAAATTTTATCTATTTACTTTGTGCTGATGATACTAGTTTTAAAAGTAACTGCAAAACATTTCTTATTTTTCTCTAAAATACCTATGAAGGGAGGTGGAAATATTAAGAGCTGCACTTGACATGAGTTATCAAAAAAGTATTTGGATATTTTGACTGCTTCCAAGGGAGATAAGAAACAGATTTTCCCTGATCCATTGCTTACATATCGGTCTCTTGATTGCTCAAGGGAGAAGTTACTGTAATTAACCACTTTACAGATGAACAACACTGCAGAGGGATAAACAGATTAGTTTTACAAGAGGAACAGATTTGTTTTTCTTTGTGAAGTGTGATCCAGCAGACCTACTTAGGTCACATCTATCAAGTTATGGGGGAGTTGAAATGAGGAGCTCTCCTTTTACCAGATATACCAGAAGCCAAGCATTACATGGAAGAAGAAATACAACTCTGTATTGCCAATCTTCTGCAGAAGTGCTCTCATCACAAATCAAACTCTGAGACATTTGAAAAAAAGTATTCCTTTCATCTTTTCTTGCTTTATATTTTGTATAGAGGAGAGGTAAAAATGTTCCACTGTAGATATACTACCAGGAATATTCTGCTGGGGCTTACAGGTTCAAACTCCTCTGACAGCTTTTCTCAGATCCTCACATCCCAAGTGAACTCCCCTCAAAGTAAGAGTGTCGCTGACAGAGCAGAAGTCATTGCTGTCTTATGTTTGGAAGAACTGAGATCCATGGGTCATTTGTGAGTAACTGCAGTCCTTACCTAACCCTGAAATGTGGTTCCTGCCCACGCAGTGTGGATGGGATGTATCCCACTGCATCTTGCCCAGGCCACCACTAGGTTTAAGCTCATTTGATTTCTAATTAACACGCAGTGCATCTCCCTGCTCACTCTGGCAATTTTGTTCTTCAGATAGCCAGCTCACTGTACAGACATTTTACAGGCATGTTCACCCACTTGTCAGTCTGACCCACCATATCATATATCTTGTGTAAGTCCTGTGACTCTCACTTCAAGATTGTTCCTCCAAGGGTCTCATGTGGTACCAGGAATACTACTCTGTAATTCTTAAACTGTTTGAATGAACATTGAAAAAGAAGGGAAGACCATCAGGTCCTGCTCCAGCTCATTATCATGGATGAGTATATCCATCAGTATTATGGATAAGAATTAAGCAACAGTTCTTGGCCTTTTTTATGTAATAAATAATTCAGTTCCTCACACAGCATTCTAAATTTCTACCTCAGGACTTGTGGGAAACTATTTCTTGATTGCATCTGATGATGTTTATCTTAATTTCATTACATTGTCCATATCAAGACTGTCCATTTGTTTGGTTCTTTTCTCCAAAATGTGATTATCACTAAGGTGTTTCTATAACATTTTGCACAAGGAAAGCATAACAAGGGGATGGTATTTTTGTATTTTCTATTTAACGTACTTTTCAGACAATAATCTATTTGTGAAGGCATTCCCCTCTAATAAAAGATAATTTAATAAAACACATGTTATTAAAAAGAGTAACTTTGGGCTCCAGTTATTCAAACCAGAACGCCTAATTCTTTGTTTATTCTTCAGGTACTCACTGTGATGAAGACATCAATGAATGTTACATGAACCCTTGCCAAAATGGTGGAATCTGTGAGAATTTTCCTGGAAATTACACTTGCCATTGCCCACCTGCAAACAAAGAAGGAATTTTTTATGGTGGCTGGAACTGTACAGAAGTTCTCCATGGCTGTACTGATCATCAATGCCAAAACAATGGAATCTGTATCCCACATTTAAAAAATGGCCAACATGGATTCAGCTGCATATGTTCACCTGGGTATACTGGAATACACTGTGAAACCATAACCACGTTTTCTTTTCAAGGAAATGGTTTCCTTTTGTTGAAGAATCCCCTGACCCATAAAAAGGATTTTTTCTGTAATATAAACCTGAGGTTTCAAACTGTGCAACCCACAGCTTTTCTGTTTTACCGAGGGGAGAAAAATACATTTGCAAAGCTGGAGTTACTGAATGGCTACTTACACTTATCCGTGCATGTCAATAACCAGCCACAGGCTCTTTTGCATATTCCACATAATGTCAGTGATGGAGAATGGCATTCAGTGGAGGTAACCTTGGCAAGAGCTGTTATTCTAAATTTGCTTGACAGCTCTTGTGTAGAATCATGTCTCAATAAAACATCTGCTAAGTTAGACAGCGATCCTGTGATGCTTGCATTCCAGAACACATTTTTGGGCGGCTTACCAGTGAGGAACATTAGCAGCAACTCGCTGCTTAACATCTATAATACACATTCTGCACCTTCATTTGTAGGCTGTCTTCAGGACATTGAAATAGACTTGAATGTTATTACTTCAGAGAATGTATCATCCGAGTCATCCTTAAATGTCAGGACAGGATGTGCTAAAAAGGACTGGTGTGACACCCACCCTTGTCAGAACAGGGGACGCTGTACCAACCTGTGGCTGAGCTACCACTGCGATTGCTACCGGCCCTACACAGGGCCAGACTGTGCAACAGGTAAGGGAATGCTGATGGCATTCATGTTTTAAGTGGTTGCAGAAAACATGATCATAAACAACCCTGTTTACCTGGTGATGAAATGGCATGACCCTTAGGTTCTCTGGAGCTTAATGTCAAATGCTAAGAAAGTGCAAGAGGTTAGTAGTAACACACCTTTGCTATTCTCTAGCTACTTTCCCAGGAAGGCTGCTTTTCAGCCTGACAAAAAATGTCAGCTAAACGGGTGGATTCCACTCATCTTATTTTAAAATCTTCTTAGTGGTCTTAGCACTCCATAAATTCTGAAAAACGGCAGTTCACTGGAGGTTATCCACACTGAGTAAAATTTAGAAAGCAACCAAGTCACTTGGAGTTTAAGACTTACTTTCAAAGCATTCTTTGAAAATTTTATCCTCAAGCTCTCTAGGCTTTTATAAAGAGACTCATTTAAGGCAATGAAAGCCAAGCAAAAGTACTGCAAGTTAAAAAAACCCACAGATTCCAATTTTAAAAAATTAATGAGGTTATACTATTAGCTTAATCTGATTAGCCCAAGGAGCAGGCAGGGCTTCAGTGGCTGGAAACAGGGCCCATTCATCTCTCAGCTGTCCTAGGGCAGTGCGGGACAATTGCTAGTGCAGGCAGCTGTTCCCAGGAAGTCACATGGGGACCAGAGGGAAACATGTCCTTGTCTGAGAGAGCAGAAGAGCACATCTGGGCTAACAGCCTCTGTGGCAATGATGGGCAAGAATACAAAAGCTTCAGATGCCTGTAGCACTTTTCCTGCTGCAAATGATCTTTCCAAGTGCAGGCTGAGGCAAAGTGGAAGGACAACAGGAGGTTCGTGCTCAGCATCCTGCTATACTGCATCTGGTGGGTGAAACCATCTGGAGCTGTAAACACAGCAACCCTCAGGATCATTTTGGGGTGAGCTCTGGGACTCTTCCTCAAACAAAGTTATAGAGATTTCAAACAAGTGGTTTTGTTTAAGAAAATTGTACAGGACTGACATGCAGCACCCTTGCTGCTGCTCCCCTGTCTGTCCCCTTAGTAACCATTCACACATGGTCAACAGAGTGAAGTTTAGGGAGCAAGAAATACATACATACAGGTAGACATACATAGGTATATTTATGTATGTGTATTTGCCAAGTGGACTGGAAAAAATTAAACACAACAGCAGTGCCATGGTCAGATTGGAACAGACAGATCCTAAACTGGTGTAAAGTGGCACGGCTACAGTACCGCCAGTGAAGCTACATTGACTTACATCAGCTGAACAACTGGCCTCAGGGGTTATTGAAGGCACTGCTGCAGAAAGCTGTGGTTCCAAATACATTTCAAAATGTTTAAATACAATTTCATTTTGCATGCTATACCTAATACTTATCAATACCTTTCAATAGTTTTTCTTTTTGGTTTTATTGCCAAATGACAAAGTCTGAGAAGTAATTGTAACAGACTTCTTTGAAGTCTAGCTGTAATTTATCCAAAGATTTGGAAAGCAACTTTGGAGTGTAGGACAACATCTGGTAAATATGTTTGCCTCCTTATATGAAGCAAAATTAAAACCAGTCAGGGCCAGGAGTGGCTTATACTGGCATTAGAACTGTTGAGAATGATTAGAAAGCATATGTTTTTGTTTGGGTTTTCTTGCTGCTGACCACAATATTCTTTGCTAATCATGGCACTGTGCCATTTTGATACATAGGGTCTAGATATATGCCATATTTAAAAGACTGTGGCAAGTTTCTTAAAAGGCAGAGTGGGGGAGGCTTGTGGTAAAGGATAACATAAGAAATGCTGATGTCTTTCTGAAGAAAAGTTGCTGCAAGTATTTAATTGACAAGAAGCAATATTTTCTCTACATATACAAAATAACAAACAGATGTTGATTCATTTTGATCAACATCCAGATGTTGTGACCCAAGAGGTTAATATTGACCAAGGTGATGCTAGTCAACTCATCAAACAGATCAGATTGATGATATATGTGTATATGTATAAATAGACAGAAATGTAACAAAGTAATTGTAAACATGAAATACCTTTTTGAAGATGGATGCTTCTTTCTTATACTGCAGTTGTGGAATCCTCATTCCAGTAGAAATTTTCTTTTTATCCTCATGAAAAAATGTCTCAGTCTCTGGTACCAGCTTACAGAAAAGGTATAACTTAAATTGATTAATGGCTCAAAACACAAATTTCAACAAGTATTAGTTTCTACATAGAAGAGTAGATGTAGCTATATAGGTAATCTTACTCATAGAAATAAACTAATTCAAATTTAATTATGAAATTGTCTATTTAGGAATAAGTATGGGATTTATTTCTGTTACTAAATAATATGACCATACTACATAGTAGTGCAATGTGGTTATTAAAGGTCTGTTGGGGCTTCATGGTCAGTCCCTCCTTTCATTGGGGTTTTTAATGTAGTCATAAAAAAAGTAATGCTGCAGGCAGAAAGCTGGCCTATGAGATCTCATTCTAGGAGTTTTACTGCACAACAGAGGACTGAATCTTTAGCTATGTGAGCATTTTTAAAAAAGCTTGCTTTATTCTTTCTATGAATTTGATATATTAAAAAGAGCTCTTGAAATTGTTTAGGCAGGAAGTCTATAATATTGAGGACAAGATCACAAAACTTACAGTGTAAAAATAGAAACACTCCTGTTTTTTAATGAGATGATTCATCAGAATAAAATACAGTTTTGACTACATATTTTGTATCCTTACAAGTCTGAAAATCATTACTGAAAATAAGGAGTAAGGGAGAGAGACAGATGGTTTTGGTTTAATTGTTTTAATTGATAAGCACAAAAAGGAAAAAAAAAAAAAAAAGAGAAAAAAGCAGCTTACTTGAGGCAGGAACGTTTTCCCCCCAAAACACCACAGCACTATGGGCACTCACAGGACTTAGCAGGATTCATAACTGCATACAAGTTGATGTATATGAGCATATCTCGAGGCCCAGCAGCAATAAAAAGTCTGGCAGGGCACTGTAGAACCCATGCAGCACCAAATAGGTATCCTATTTATGCAAGAGGGGTTTGATGAGCAGCTTTCTGCAGTAGCAATCTGTGTAAAATGTATCACAAAATTCCAGAATTGCATGAGCTTCCATGGTCATCAGAGGATCAAAGCAACTAGGTTCTGTCCAGAATGATCTTTCTGGGGACCAATCCAGGAAACTAGAAATCTGTCCTTGTTTAACCACTTGAAAACACAGCATTTCACAGCGCATGATAAAGGGGAAAAATATGCCAAATAATGTAACATCTAGCCTTGTACTGGTGCTTAATGCCACAGCCATGGAAGCCAACAGGAATTTTGAAATAGAAGCTATTTACAGCTGGATCAAGTCTTTATTCATCCATAAATACAAGCACGTCTTACTACCATACAAAATATTACTAGAAATAGTTATTTGATCATTGTGTTGCCCCACTTGTTGTTTAGCCCTAACTATTTTATTTCTGTCCCTTCTTTTTTTTTTTTCCTCCTGTATCTTTACCCTCAAGAGTACATTCCAGGCCGGTTTGGATCTGAGGACTCCTCAGGCTATGCTGCTTTTTCTGTTGATGCCACTCAGAATGAGAACTTCATCATATCAATGTTTGTCCGAACACGCAAGTCTTCTGGCTTGTTACTGGCTTTGAGAAACAGTACTTACCTCTACATAAGAGTCTCTTTGGAAGGTGGGAAACTCACAATGTCAGCTCTAAATTCCATTGAGTTATTAGGGAAACACTCCATGAACGATGGAAACTTTTACTTAGTAACATTAAAAATAGAACCAAATAAGATGGAATTGTTCCAGTCCTCTCACTACCTGGGCTTTATATCTACTCCACTACTAACCATCCAAAGTAAGGATATTCTTTACATTGGAGGCCTACCAGATAACAAAGAAACTGATAGAAATGGCAGGTATTTTAAAGGCTGTATCCAAGATGTAAGAGTGAATAACCAGCCGCTGGAATTCTTTCCCATCACCAATCCACTGAATTCTCTTATCAACCGAACTCTGATTAATGTCACCCAAGGCTGCACTGGTGACAACCTTTGCAAGGTAAGAATGACATTTTTCAGAGCATTTTCACATATTTATAATGGGAAATTTATTTTATTTTTTTTTGTACATTTCCACACATTATTTGGTTATAATGATATCTTAGGAAAACAAGTAAAAATGCTCAAGAGCGCAGATTTTGTTGAGTTATGCTACACATGATGAATAACAACAGAAAAATGTATTTGCATAGGGGAGAATTAAACTATTTTAAGGTTGAAAGACTGGTTTTCAACAATTACTGAAGACGCTGTGCTGTCATAGTACTGGTCTTTGTGAGTTTCCATCTGAAATAAAGAGAAAACTCCTTTTTTTGCCAAACAGTTCCCCATCCCTAGAGTTGGGAGGCCACCAACCTTTATTCATACTTAGGTTATCTCTTCTCTTTCCCCATAGTCCAACCCTTGCCACAACGGTGGTGTGTGCTATTCAATCTGGGATGACTTCACTTGCACATGTCCCCCCAACACAGTGGGGAAGGCATGCGAGGAAGTTAAGTGGTGTGAGCTTGGGCCCTGTCCTCACGAAGCACAATGCCAGCTGGTGCACCAAGGATTTGAATGTAGGTACATTTCAGTTATTCCAATCATCTTTGGAGATCAGCAACATTTTCATCAGCATTTCCTTGAAACTAAATATTCACTGCCTTTTAAGTTCATTCAAATGTTATTTCTGTATTAAAATAGTAATTATGTCGATTTTAAGTAAGGGTAATGGGAAGAGTCTGCACTACCAACCCAGAAATTCTCAACCAGACATCCTGACTCAGACTCAAGTGTTTACAGCACCTTTGATTTTGACTTACTCAGCACAACTTGCTGGGGTTGTAGAACAGATCAGTACATTGCCAGAGTGTGAGTGTACCTCTCATAGTTCCACTGCAAAGAGATAAGAGGATATCCCGTGCTGGATTAACCTTAGTATGTTCTCCATCCTCCTGAAAAGGCAAGATACATAACACATATTACATCATTTGATTTCCTCAAATCTTCAATAGCTTTGAAGAAAATCACCCTAGTACCAGGAGAATACTTATTCCACTAGTGTCTTCATAAGAAGCACTTGCATGACAAGCAGTCTATGTGTAAACTGCTGACCCTTAACTGTCTTTAGATCATTAGCCACCCTGCCTATCTCTTTGCTTCTCCACTTTCCTTCTCCTTCCCACTCTGGAGTGGAAGTAAAAAAGCAAGTAAGGATCTTGAAGAAATATTTTTTTCTTTTTCCTGTCAAAGAAAGCCCTAATGAAGCTGTGAATGAAAATAAATACACACTCAAATCTGACCAAAGCTGTTAGAATGGCTGAATCTTAGGAATGAGTAGGGAAGGTCAGTCAGCAAAAGACTTCTATTGCAGACAGACCAACATGATGCTATTTTTATGGAGATTGTTAGAATCAGCATTGCAGAACTTGTTCAAATTTATAACTGAAATTAAAATGGTTGCACCTTCTCTCATAAACATCTTTAATGATAACATCAAAATATGTTCTCTCATAAAATTTACTGTTGCATATAATGGTAGAATATAAACATACAGAGACAGCAAAATTAAAAGAATCTGAACTGTTTCCTTCTGCTAAACTTAAGGTCATTTACACTTTGACTATCTCAAGGTCATCACCATAAGATTTCTGTGCTGGTTTATGTGGCAACAGGAGGGAGTTTCCCTAACAGATATTCAAAAATTCCTGCACTGCAGGGCTACACTTTTGACTAATTGTGTTCTTAGCTACAGGATGAACTTCTTGTTGTTCAACCAAGGGCAATAAAAACTTTGCTGGTCAGTAAGTTCCCTGCTAGCCTGATGTCTTCTGCTCTAGATGCCATTTTAAGCCAAAAGAGCTGTTTTCCAGGGGCTGTGGCCACAGTTCCATCTAGATGGTTATGCTTAACAAGGCCTTTTGGAAGACATACACTCCATAAAAGAGAACAAAACACTACACAAAGCTGATGTGGGGAACATTAAGTAACAGCAAAACTGTATGGCCAGTGGCACAGCTGAGAGTAAAAGCACATTGAGGCTGCTTGCTGTGCTCAGGACTTTGTAAGAGTTCTACAGGGGTAATTTAGCTTTATGAGCTTAAAAGCTCAGCAGCTTTGTGAGACATTTAAAAAAAAATCAGAAATAATTTGGAAAAACTCTGACTTTGATTTTTAGTATGATTTCCTCTGAGGAAACTTTTTCTATGAGAAAGACACTACATTTGCTGCACCAGGAAATGTCTTTACAGCTCTGCTGCCTTAGTATCAGGATATACGGTCAATAACTTCATAGTGAGACTCCCAGGGGTTCTTTTCCTCAAGATTTACTAAGCCCAGAGATAGTTCAGAAACCCACCTTATCTCAGCGCTAGGATCTTTCCAAGATAATTTTTTCTGAAGTACAGACAGAAGGCATTCCTTCATGTCCATCCTCCCTGTCTATAATCCTCATAAACGTGTAAATTTACAGCCCAGTGAGTTAGTGCATTTTAGTAGAAACCATGCTAATGAATGATGTCAAATACCTTTGTGAAGATGTCCATAAAACTGCCACAATGTAGCCCATCAATTTTCACTCACAGCAGTGCAAGCTGAGTGCTGCTGCCCTCCCAGTCCCATCAGCACAGGCTTGATGCCGACAGCAGGGCTGTGGCAGAGCCTACACAGCAGCAGCAGCAGAAGCTGGCTTTAAACATAACAGCCTCGACTCTTCTTACATGGATTTTGAAGAGGCTTTTCCTCACCTATCTTCAATTAAATTCATCCTTTTGCATCAGTGAGAGTAAGTTGGGATCCAATTGAATCCTTACTAAAACATCTTAAGAAACAACTAAGAAAAAAGGAATTGAGAAGAAACGTTCACCCGGTCCAGATCTGTCATGGGGAATAACTAGGTGCCTGTACATAGGGAAGAAACATAAAATGACAAATGTATGTCTTCTTTTGAAATACAGAGATGACACTAATGTAGAATTGTGCATTAGAGTGTTAACTTGAGGTGATGCAAACCAGCATACTTTTGATGTCAGTGTAGCTGATGCTGGCACTGCCGTGTAATTTCCATAGCAATAAGGGGCAGACAGGGATAACCAAAACACTGGTGGAATTTAACTGGTTTTCAGCAAACCCAAAAGGACTTACATGACAGGGAGCATGGGGCACTGGAGAGATACTGTTCCACATGTATTGGTTTGAAGTTGGCCTGGTTTCTCAACTATTATCTTTGCACAGGTCTTGCTAACGCAGTGTTTAGTGGCCGAAGCAGTGCGATATTTTACAGAAGCAATGGAAAAATCAGCAGAGACCTCACCAATATCATATTTGGCTTTCGAACCAGGGACACTGACGTGATACTGCTGTATGCGGAGAAGGAGCCCGAGTTTGTTATCATCAGCATTCACAATTCCAAGTTACTTTTTCAATTACAAAGCGGCAACAGCTTTTACAGGCTGACCCTTGCTAGTTCCGTGCCTGTGAGTGATGGGAAATGGCATCAGGTGACGGTCTCTATGGTAGAGCCCCTGTCCCAGTCCTCTAGATGGCACATGGATATAGATGACAAGAAAGACACTGCAACTAGTATAGCTGCTGCAGGAACCCTCAACTTTTTAAGAGAAGAGACAGATATCTATGTGGCTGACAAGGCTTTTGACAGTCTGGATGGCCTGCGAGGATGTATGAGCACCATAGACATCAGTGGCGTTTATCTCTCATACTTTGAAAATGCTGACATCCCTACTAAAAAACCTCAAGTGGAGCAATTTCTCAAAATATCTGCAAACCCTGCTCATACTGGCTGTTTGCAGGTAGATGTCTGCAGCTCAGACCCCTGTATGCACGAGGGGATATGTGAAGACTTGTATACTTCCTACCGTTGCATATGTCCTGATGGATGGACTGGCACCCATTGCGAAGTCAACATTGATGAATGCTCTTCAAACCCCTGCATTCATGGGAACTGCACCGATGGGATCACCTCTTATGAGTGCAGTTGTGAACCTGGTTATACAGGGGAAAATTGTGAAGAGGACATAGACAACTGCCTTGGCCACCACTGTGCAAATGGGGCCACTTGTGTTGATGGGATTGATGGATACTCCTGCCTGTGTGCTGCTAACTTCACTGGAAGATTTTGCAGGTACTATAAAACAAAGGTCATCCATATAGTTTTGTCAAATCTCTTCTGAAGGGTTATTACATTGCTGATGTCTCCATTTTAAACACAGGTGTTATGCATCTATCTATGTATTAGTCATGGCTGCAGCATCGATGCATAAGGACTCTGCAGTACAGAAAGCTGTATGGATCAATTAGATGTGGACTGAGGCAGTGAAGAGCTGGCAGCTCAGGCAAAAAGTGATGAGGCAAGGGCAGAGGGAACAAGGCATAGCTCTATTTTTCTGCTGCCAGCATTGGTCTTATGAACTCTCTGATGAAAGAATTACAAGTTTTCCAGAGCTTGAAAAATACATGTTACATATTAAAAAAAAAAAAAAAAAAAAAAAAAAATTTTTTTTAATCTCTGAAACTGAATTTTGTTAGAGTAATAGAGCTTTAGAACTATAAATAAAGAAATTCGGGCTTAGTGGGTAAGAGAAAATAACAATAGAAAGACTGGTAAAGAAGTTTTTTTTCCCCCCATCTATTTGCTAGGTGGGTCTTCTTATCTCAGCTTGCTCTCAGCCCAGCTTTCCTGGTGGCTGCAAACACCGCACAGCCCACTTCTTCTATCACTTCTGACATTCCTCACACACCTGTTTGCTATTTGTCTCAGACTCCTCTGGAAAGGCTGAAGACTCTTCCCTGGCCTCTATTCCCTTTCACTGCCCTTCTCTGCATGCCATAAACATCTCCCTTTTAAGTATGTCCCATTGCTCTCAGAGAAGACAAAATCCTGTCCAGGTATCACATAGAGCCACATCAGTAATGTAAGTAGAATGATACTAAATTAATCAAATTTAAAAAGTTAACCAAAACATATTCTATGAGTCTTAAATCTCAGTTGCTGCTGTCACTTCTTTGGACAATACCCCTGCCAGTAACAGCATTGCTTCCCTGCTTCAGCTAAGAGAGCATGAGACATCCAGAAACAAGGATAGTGCAAATAATTGTTGTTGCTTTCTTCTTTACCTAGATATAGACGATTACCATATACAGTTTGTGGGAACGAAGAGAGAAACCTCACATGTTTCAACTATGGCAACTGCACTGACCTTGGTGGCGAGCTGACATGTGTGTGCCTGCCAGGATTCGTTGGAGAACGGTGAGATGCTTTGCCTCGCAGATCTTTGTGGAGCAATTCTTCCAAAAGCTGTTCCAAAAGAGTCCAGAGGGTAACAGCCACAGGGGTTTTGCCCTCCTGCAAGAAATACAGACAAGGCAGCTGTTTAAATGCAGCAGCTCCTTGCTTTAGTGACTTTGAGGCTCTGAAGTAAAGTGGTTTTACTTAGACAAAGGTCACAAATGAATGCAGCAAGATTCAGTCCAGTTTAGCACCAGTGCTAAATATTATTTCTTAAAGAGCACTGTACACTTGCTTTTAGGTGCTTTTTTTTGTCTTTGGTGAAAAATTTTTCATGTGACAAGCTGGAATGTTATCCTCCCATAGGTGGGACACAAACACACATACCCTGCTCATGTACATAAATTAGCTACGTATGCTGTCACATGAACATGCAAAGCTCTTTCATTTTCACATGCATGTTGTTCTGAGTATACAATCTATTCTATGACAGGGATGGGATGAGGTGACATACCTGGTGGTATTGCAGCCCATTACTTTCTTACTGAAGGCTGAATATTAAAGCAGAATTATTATTTTTAGAAGAAGTTAAGAAACACTTTTTACATGTTGTTGTCTAATCTGAAACAGAGGGACCTTCCTCACGGTGAAATTTGTATCTTCTTGTAGCATATTGTCAGAACAGCTAATAATGATCTACAAACAGCTCTGGAGCAGGGAGGGCTGACAGCCTCAGGGCAATAGGGGTTGTAAAACGGTAGGAAGGCATTGTCCCAGTCACACTGTGATCTGAACAGGTAAGGGCATCTTTTTGGATGGTGAGAAAGGAAATACTGTACATACTCTTGGTGAAACTAGCATTACATCAGAGTATAATAGCCAAAAGTCCAACAGGACCAAGCTATAACACAAAAAAGTTTTCAGCAAAAGGTTTTCCATTCTCTCAAAAACTTATGAGCCCATGGATTTTGTTGAAACAGTACATTAAGCAATAAAAGACAGGTGAAATGAAAATTCCCACCCACTCAATGCATGGTGCAGTTGGCAGACACATCTGTGTTGCACTTTTAACAGCCAGGCTGTCTGCGTACCACCTCACAACATTCAAGAGAGGTGAAAAAATAAAATAAAATGAAATCTTAAAAAGTAAAAGCATATTCATAGACACTTCTTCATTGTATATTTCCTGGGACTTCAAGGTAGAAGGAAATTACTTTTTCCTTCTTCCTTCCCCTGCTAGGCAACTTGCTAACTACAGCTTTGGGAATGAGCTTTCCTTACATCCATCCCATGGCTGGCAGTAATCTCCATTTTATGGTTCCCATGATTCTCATATTGAATGCAGCCTTGTACCAAGTGAGCCACACGCTAAGTGACTATGGCAGCAAGGCATTCTTCTCCAGTGTCTAAAACTGACTATTTGTCCTCGTTTCCTGCAGGCTGCCAAGCCATAAACCAGTAGCTCCTCTGTGCTTGGAGGTCTTAGTATATCAAATGAGAAATTTCACCCCTAACAGCAACTGGAAAGGGAAATGTGAAAATATTACTCTTCATAAAAGGAGATATAGCTGTCTCTGAAAAGCAAATATTTCATTCAATTCGGGCTGGGACATTCGAAATTACCTAAACGGAGTCAGGTTTTTTAGTATTCCTGAAACTCAGTCAGGTGCCCGATTCCCTGGAAAATTTGAGGGGTTGTTGAGGTTTTTTCTATTTGCATAAGTAAGTTCATAGCTATACAATTTTTACACACTGAATAAATACTTTAGCTCTTTGAAGTATATGAATGTAATTTAACTTCTAAGAAAGCCACTGAAAAAATTTTAGAGATTAATAAAATAAAAGTATTTAATATAAAAAAACTTACCTGATTGAACAAAGCAATTCCCTTATTATTCAGAGGGAGTTTCTCACATTCTTCTGCAAGAATAAACCTGCATTTTTATCTGGAAAAAATTAGGATTAACTGTTAGCGTTATTTGATGATCAGAGCAGGGAATTAAAAGGGAGCATTTTCAGAGCACAAAATCACCAAATTATTAGTAGCTTTCAGACAATTTTACACATTTGTCACTACCCTTCAATTAGTTGCCCTCAGAAATGATGAGAACTCAAAATACCTTTATCATCAGAATTAACTCAGAAACAATTATAGATATTAAGGGTTTTAAAAGCCTGTTCTGCGTAATTCTTACCATTTTGGGGTCCCGTCTCAGACTGGATAGGAGGTTGTGCTGGGATCTACTGATATTCCAAATGGAGGGAAAAAAATATAAGGAAAAAGAAAAAGGCAGGTGGATGTTTCCAGGAACATTCAGCTGGGAAAAAAATACACATTTGCTTGACAACCCAGATTACTGAGAAGGCAAATGTGCCCTCAGCTTTCTGGAACAAGGAAAGGGATAAGCCAGCTGCCAGCAGGACTTGCACCAGAGTTAACTCTAAAATCATACACAAGCTTTCATTACACCTTGCTAAGCACCATTAACCACAAAATGCTTTACAGAGATGAAATTGCCTGCTTAACTATCTGTGTTTGAAAACAACACAGGAAATTCAGGATTTGAGTATGGCTAATAAGGTAGTTAATAAAATCATAAACAAGTGTGGAAATATGCCCCAGAGCATCTTCCTCTCCCTCCCCCCAAAAGCTTCTGAATGAAACAATGTGCCTGCCTGACGCATTAGATTCATGGTTTCAGAGGCTTAGTATTTGCAGTCTTTCCTGTAGGTGTGAAAAGGACATTGATGAGTGCAGCTCTGACCCGTGTCTGAACGGGGGCCTCTGCCAGAACCTACTCAACAAGTTCCACTGCCTCTGCGACGTGAACTTTGCTGGGGACCGCTGTGAGATAGATGTAAGCGACCTCTCCTTTTTTGTCTCTTTATTGTTGTGGCAGAATCTCTTTCAGCTTCTCTCCTATCTTATTCTACGAATGGACGATGAGCCAGCAGTCGAGTGGGGTGATCAGGAAGACTACTAAGCAGTCTTTAAAACTTTTGTCTTTTACTGCAGCAGAAGATGCCTTGACTAAATAACTTAGCAAAGCAATACAAGTATCAGAGTTTTAAAACTTGTTTTATATTTCTTTGAATGGTTTTTCTATTATTCACTTAGTTTTAGAACAAATGCTAGCAGATGTTAAAAATCCCACCTTCACTGGAGCATTTCACTGCATAGACACTGCCAGTGGGTGCCAGTGGGACACACCGACAGGCAACACATATTCACAAGAACTGTCAGATTCACCGATGGTGGCATTCAAACCCTACTGCAATGAGTGACAAAGACCCACTGCCTTGAGTAAGGCTAATTTTACATTAAATCTTACAGATGGTCACTATCTTTACATCACATACCATTTTCATTGCTGTTTCTCTGGCAGTTAGGTTTCACACCTGTGCAATTCATGTAGCATATTTTTGGATGATTTGATAATGGTTTAGCAATTGACAACATACTGAGGAGGCTCATACATCCATTTGAATTAGAAGCAATCCTGCACTGATATCACTAATCCTCATCCTCTGCTCCAGTAGCCTGTACAGCTCCAATATATTATACGGAGTGAAAATACAACCATCTTAATCTTTACTATTGTTCACTTTTCAAGAAAGGCCCGGTACCTCAGACTTGAGAATCATAGATTTGTTGTTTGTTTAAAGATCTCTACAATTTTAAGTAAATCTGCGTTGATTAACATAAGAGTGTCATCAGACAAAAAAAAATACAGGATTTTGAGGAAGCAAGCAAGGTAATTCAGTTGATTGGTTGTCCATGGATTCTTAAAAGAAGGAAAATAAGGACCCTAAAAATTATGAACACAGGAGATTTAGCAAAAATGCAAAATATCTGTGCAGCTGCCTTTGAGAGTGCAGACACAACTGAAATACATTGTTAAATACAAAATAATAGGAAAAAGTGAGTTTTTTTGGGTTTTAACATTTTTTTAAGAAAAGAAAAAAGAATGGTGAAACAATTTATTTGGGTATTCATTATCATATTTGCACAGATTCTGTACTCTTCTCACTCATTTGAATGGTGTCCTTGAGTGAGAATTCACATGTGTAAGGTGGTGTTTTATTACTAAGGGAGTGTATAGATGAGATGTGAAGGTTTTCATTTTGCCATACAAAATATAGCAGAAGGCCCTGCAAGTAGATCAAGCTTCTAATTTTTGTTTTCCACCTTCCCTAAATATCCCAAAGTCTGCTGTTTTTCTGAATAACATTCAGCGCACAATTGCAACATTCCTGTTATTAAAAAGCCTCCGCCCATTTTTATGGGGAGGAGGAAAAAATGAACAAACTTTTTTGCACATTTGTGGGAAAAAAATATGATTCATCTCTGTGCTATCTCACATATTCCTGTTTCGGGCATCTGCCTTAGGATGAAAATTAAGCACAATATATTTACTTATAGTAATTGTAGTCAAGGATATTTTCTTTACTGTCTTTATAATACCCAAAAAGTGATTGTGGCAATTCTCTTGTTAATCTCTTATTTAAAAAAAAAAAAATATATATTTGTAGATGTACAAAAATAATTTTTTAGAAAAAAAAAATCCTTTCTT
>VXBX01006297.1:107045-206947 GCA_013400415.1 Scytalopus superciliaris
TTCTTTGTAAGCAATCAATAAACACTAGATGGGAATGCATGTTCCAGCACTGGAGATGAAATTAATGTAGCAGTGTCAGAAACAAAACTGTATATTCTATCAGATGTAGGGCTTAGTTACCTTACTTCCTGGAAATCACATGTAATACTGGGAATTGTAGAACACTAGCAAAGAGGAAAAAAAAACCAAACCAAATTGCATTTTAGATTTTTTTTTTTTTTTTTTCCCAATGAATAAACACAGTTTTGGAAAACTGCTTTTTACTCCAGATAAAATAATGGGATCAGACTTTTGAGTTGCTTTTTTTTTTTTTTTTAAATGAAATCAATTTTTATGTGTGAAATGTTTGCATTTGGGTTCAAAATACCAACAACAAAACAAAATGAAAACATTGATTTTGTTTAGAGTTAAAATACCTGTTTTCTTTCATACGGAGAAGAGAAATTTAAAACAATAGCATATTATGCTGGGAACTTTATTCCAATCTCTATCTTTCATTTAATCATAGCTAAAAACATTACTGAGTTCTGTATTATTGAAATGAAAAATGAAAATTTAAACACAAACAACTTGAAATTAAAACTATCATATTTCAGAATGCTAGCTAAAAGCAAAGAAATAAGAAATTTTAAACACTCAAGTGAGAAAGACTGCTGCTTCTCACCAAATCAACTTGGGGGGGGGTGTGAAACAATTAAAATTAAGAAAATCACAATAAAATTTGTTTTGGTTTTTTTTCTCACTGGGTCTAATTCAGCTTCCACATACATAAATTGAACTGTTATGTACTGTATAGAATACACACTACAGGACACATTACATTAAGCAAAAATTTCATCCTAATAATAATAAATCAATAACAAAATAATAATAATAATGGTGAAGAATTAACATGTAATAACAGTGCACCTGACCCATTATAGCTATATGCATAATGTGAAAAACAAAGAATGCATTTGTACAGAGATTCCAAAACTCTTCCTATTCAATACTAGAGACTTGCTATGAGTGTACATACAATATTGAATACAGGGTTTTATATGAATTAACAGCAATATGCAAGTTATTAATCTAGACTATATTTAGCAGAGTTCACTCTTTTACTGAAAACACTCACCTGTAAATGAATTCTTTCCTTCCTCTAATGCCTTGTCATCATGAAACGTCCCGACCTCAGAAATGTTGCTCCTTTCCTCTTTGTACTTCTGTATCCTCAACTACATTGTGCATGTGTACATAACTTTCCTACCTTTATACAAAAAATAAACCTTCTGCCTTTGTCTCTTTATGTCTGCTCTTCATTTTCTGCTGCTCACTCTATTCATTTGCTTTTAGTGTGCCACGTTTTCTGAACACTTGCACTTTTCAGGTACACCACACAAAAACTGAGGCTGAGTCATCCCAGTGTGCTCTCCAGGAGTGTAGGCACTGCAGGGCCAGGCAGGTGCTTCCCAAAAAAGCTCTCCAGGCACTTGAACCATGCCAGCTGCAGGGCTGTGTTAGCCCCAGGGCAATCACCTCTGCCAGGTTGCTCTTGGTACCTTACAGAGCACAACTAAATTAACAAGCACCCGTATCAGTAGTTCAGAGAGGAAGGTATTTTATCCACCTGGCTTAAAGCAACTCGTGGCTCCTCCTTAGGTACGATCAATACTAAGAAAACTGATGGGTGTTACAAGGTCTTTGTTCCCCAGTTTTTGATGGGTCATCTCTTTTCATTGAGTTATCACAGCCCATAGGCTGGACCTGTCAAACTCACAGCTCTTCCAACACACCCAGCAGAGAACAGACTCAATATTTTTAGTTGTAAAAGTTAAAAAATAAATAAACCAGGTTAATTTAAATAACTGTCTTAAATATTTTTTCAAGAGATGCAAGTGTCAGGCAAGAAGATTTAGAAGTAAACTTTTAAAAATAGCTGGATGAATATTATGAATATTGACATTTTTGTAAATACATCCAATTGCTAAGGTTTGTTAGAATTCAAAGTGTTGAAAAAAACACCATTCATGTTTAATATTAAGTTATTACAGTGAGATCTTCATTAATTTGCAATGTTGCAACGGTATTGCAAATCTATTGATAGTTGAATTTTTTTTACTTAGAACACAAACTCCCTGTGGAGTTAATGCTTTTGTGAAAATCTCAGTATTCATAAAACAAAAAGAAAACAACAACCAAACAAACACTCCTACCACTTTGGCATCAAGCAGAGCTTGGGAAACCATCATCTCAACATACTCAGAACTACAGGAGGGATACCAAACATGCAAATGAAAGAAAGCAAAAAAGTAAGGTCCATGATTTTTGGAGGTATGGCTTGTGAGGCTCGGTACGGGTATTAAATGTAATGGATCTCTTTATGATACTACAATTCAAACTGGTTTTTAGATGCCAGTGATTGTCATTCAGAAAGCTGGATAATGAGAAGTAACAGTGTTTGGGCTGGAGGCAGAATTAAGATTTCTAAAATGGGGAAAGACAGCAGTGATGGAAAGGAGAGCAAAGGGATTTGCATCAGCTGTGGGATGAATGAAAGCATATTCTTTACTCTGTTTGGCAAATACACGAGAGGTATTCCACTGAGGACATATATACGGGGAATGACAGATTTGCTTTATTGACCATCATTCCTATTTCTGGCCCTTACAAAAATAAGCTCTGACTGACCCTCTTCTGCAGGTACAATTTGAACTCTGCCAGCAGTATCTTATCACAGCTTTAACTACAAAGAGCCCATGTGCTTGTGTGTTTGAAAATATCCTTGATGATGTATGTCTATTTAGATTCTCTTACTCCCAGGCTACTGAAGATACTAGATCCAATCATTCACTCAGTGCATATGACTACAGCACATTGGTGAACCTAAAAATAGGAAAAAATCTGCTTCAAACTAGCAGTGATGAAATAAGGTTTAATTCTTTCCTTGCAAATATTTTCCCTGTCCTGGCAGCCAGAAGTTCAACCAAGAGGGCACTTTACTTGTATCTATTAACTTTCACCGCTTTAATATACATATTTATATCTTGAGTTAGCAATTCTCCCTAAAAATGAAGAAACTTTTGTTTGCAATAAATTGTTCCAAATTGCTACTCCAAGAACCACAAAGCCTGGTCCTAAGAACTATAACCTTAAAAAGGGAACAAAATCCCCTTCAACAAATCTTTTTTTGTTTTTTTGTGTCACTGATATTACTGTTACTTGAAATAGATCTCCAAAGAGTTTAAAAAAAAACCAAAACCACAACAAACAAAGCAGGGTTTTGTTCATTTTACCTTGTGTTTGAAGAGTGCCCTGAGGCCCCATTAGACTTGGGAGCACATCCTGCAGCGCTGTGTTCTGCTGGTGTTGGCAAAAAGCACCAACTGGTGAACAGCTCCCTCTGTACTTTGAAATTGTTTCTTGAACATGGTCATCAGCAGCAACTTTGGGACAGCACTTCTTCACAAAGCATACCCTCTCCTATTGTACATGTGAATATATACATGAGACTTGAAAGTGGTGGTGGATTTCGTGTCCCAGAACTGAAGTTCTCCTTAGTTCACAGAGCTGCACCACTGTTGCTTTCACATACACTTCCAGCTGGTACCAGTCGATCCTCCTGGGCACAAGGACAAGCATCATGCACTGGAGGTTACAATTCACATTTAATGTCATTAAAAATACACCGATAAGCATGTAAAGTATGTTCAATATTGAATCTAAATTCAATAAAACTCTCTCAGGCTTCCATAGCACAGACACACAGAATTTTGATTGAATCTGCTCTACAGTGATTAGTTAATGTATTCATTAACTGGAAGGGTTAGTAATATGAACGTAGCAAATGATACTTAATTACAATAATTAATGCCTGGTGATTCATGAATAATGCATTTCACAGCTATTTACATATTCATGATTATGAGGCTATTAATGGATAATTATCATTTGACTAAAAGATGTGGACATCAGGAATGTAACAACTACACTGTTTTGTCTCACTATGGCTTTACCTGTATGTCTTCTCTGTATTACCTCTATCTTGTACCTTATACACAGAAATATAAACTGCTCTATTTTCAAGACCTATAGAGAAATCTAATGGCAAATACAGTAATGCAAGTTAGTTTCCACACTGCACCAGTTCTGAGCCACTACTCCCATCAGTTTCTGTCTTGAGACTGCAAAAAATTGAAAGCACTCTGTTCTCCTTGTCATCAGTATAGATTTATTCTCATCCTAAATTTATGCTCTTTCAGACTGCAGATAGTTAAGACACTTTCATACTTCACAGTTTGTTAATTTGTGAAATTTGGGGAAAAAAATAGGAAAATTGAAAAATTAGGGTAGCAACATTGGAAATACCTTCAAACAGAACAATTCTCTCCTAGATGACTGGTGTTTATGCTCCACACACACATTTCAGCCTCCATGTAAGCAGAGAAGTTGCTAGACTTCCCAAGCTTAGAGACTTTGAGAACAATAGATGGACAAAAATACAAAACAAAACTAACACCTCCCCCAAAATTAATATTAAATTTTTTTTTTAATGACAATGTGGTACTTTTTATTCTTAGCCTAAGCTTGAATGCTCAATGTTGACAGCACTAGGACAGTAATATTCAGCTGCCAGCCTCGGGAGTGTGAGAAAAAGAAAGAAGTAAAGCTGTGCTGCAACCCTGATTTTCAGATAAGCCACTCACCTACTGCGCCTCCACAGCACCAGCCAAGGAGCTGTGGGTGCCCCAGCTCACTGGAAAGCTTATTCCACCTGCCATAATCTGCGGAGGGTGAGCAGAGGGTGTCCCCATGTGTGGAGGTCAGCTCCAGGTTCTCCTCATGTAGTGTGGCTGAACAACACAGGACTCCAGGCAGCAACATCGGGTCAAGTTATTGGAGAGCATCAGATTAATGTCTTAGTAAATAAGCACATTTGTATCTACTTTCTTTCATCTTTTCCAGAGCTCCTGCAGCCTGTTAAAAAAGACCAGTGTGTACAGTATAATATTTTCAGTATTAATCCATTTTTCTGAAATTCCCTGTCCTGTGTAGCTGTTTCCACTGCAGCTGAGGTGCTTGCCTCACAATAATACAACCTCATGAAATCAGAGGTATTTGAACTGCTCAAGAGCATGCTCTAACATCATACTGAAGCCAGCAGTGCTTGAGGAACAGTGGAGAGAAGACTGAATCCCAGTTCAAAACTGATGCCCTCAGCTTCCAGCACCCGCAGTCAGCATAGCCAGCCCATGACACATTCCTGCTGGCATTCCTTCCCAAATGGGACCACACCTTGGGATAGCAGAACTATCAACGAGCAGAAGTCAACCCTCTCCTGTCAGCTTTTCTGACTCTCTGAAGACTTAGACAGGGTGCAGATTGGGGAAAGGACATAAACAGTCTGGGCCATGTAACTTACACCCTGTGAGGCTGCTGCTGGAAGCATAGAAGGTATTTCCTGGTGCTTCTGATTTACTCTCTGTAGTACCTTCCTTTGAGAAAACCCTCATCATGGCAACTACTTGGAGAAAAGGACTGTACAGCACAGGTAAATTTATTACAGTGTGATGATAGGCTATTGAAACAATATTATTTCATTGACTGAAGTAAATTTTTACTATTTCTATTAGCCTAGCAGAATCAGCATCACTGAGCTGGGAAAGAGCTGGAGTTTAGTTGGTTTCACGTCATTTGTGTGGCTGTAGATCACCCATCATGGCAGAATCGTTACCATTGATTGTAAGAGCCAGGGAACACTCAGCTTTATTCCTGTGCCAGGTCAAATGTGGGGTAAGAAGAAACATCTTTAGATTTGTAAAATGAGCAGCTCTGCTCTGGAAGTCATTGAAAATGTCACAAAGCCATTTTTACAGTTGTTTTTCAGAGCAGAACAATGCCTTAATACCCTCTGCTATTTTCTATAAGTCCGTATTCAAAACACAGGATTCAACTAAAACTTCTAAAAGGATATTGCAAGAAACACATTTAATGTGTGTCACAACATAAGGTACAAAAACATTAGGATGCAAAGACAATAAGGTTATCTGATGCGTCTTAGCTGGGAAAGACAAGAAAGCTCTTCACACGGCCAGGATTCCTGCACGCATGAGTGAAAAGTAGTTGAATATTTAATGTGCATGGTAAATATAAGCAGAAAAGGGAGCCCAGATGACATACGACAGCATAACACTCTGCAGTGTAGGAATCAGCCCAAGTACAGTATTCACATGACATGTTTATTATTCAGACTAACACATTTTGTCTGTACACCATCCTTTCTGTTGCGATGGCATTGTCTTCCTTTTTCTCACCCTCTGATGTTTTCCCTGTAGACTCACATTCACATCACATGGGCATTTACTTCAGTCATTGTTCACTTTATAACACATTCATGCACTCCATGCATTGTTCAGATACTAAATTTTATGTCCTCTTTTTTTTCCTCGTATGGCTCATGAGACTTAATGTTCTCTTCTCTTTTATCTTTTTCTGTTTCTCTCTTCAAATAATACACACTGAGGGAAGTTATTCTGAAAACTGCTTTAGAACAATTAAGTTATAAATATAAAAAATATACTCTTCTTTTTCTTTTTTTAAGAAAGCAGGAACAAATACTTTTGTCTTCCAGTTATCTCTGTGGATAAAAAGTAACTCTGATCTCGTCCTAAGGACTATTCAAACATGAAGGAACATTTTGGAAATTCTGATATTTCTGACTATTGCTATGATCTAATGCTGAAACTTTGCATGTTTGCATTTACTTTGCTTCTTAAAATACAATTGATGAGAAAATTACTTTGCTGCAAGTATTGAAAAAAATGTTTTATTTATATTTTGGTGTCTGTTTTCCACTGAAAATGGAAACAAAGCTATGTTCAGTGGTAATTTTTAAACTTGTTTTTAAAAAAATATGCATATATAAAGAAATATAGATACTGAGTGAATCAAGACCATAAACCTGTTTTAATTCCAAAAATTCCAAGTAGTTAAATAGACCAAAATTTTCTGAAGAAAAGAAAATCTCAACCTCCCTTTCAAGCTGAAAAATAGTCTGGGCTTTCACTTGAGTACTTATGAAAGAAAAAGGAACTGGGCCAAAGTTAAGGAGTTAGTAATGGAAAAGGTAAACTTACCTCATAGTGAGTCTGTGGTGGCAGCAGCATCTTGGGATTCAATGTTTGTCCTCTTCACTAAGACTGACAGAACAGAAACATGGGTGTGAGATTTTGCAGGGAATTTATCATCAGATTAGGACCAATGGGGCTTCAAAGGAAGCTCATTAACCACCATTACATTAGAAAGAACTAAAATTACTCTCAGCTTAGTAGGATGCCAGCTAAAAGGTAATTAGAGAGATTTCCCTGGTACCACAGATTAAACACTTCAGAAACTCTGCCCACAGTTATTCAGGTGGCTGGATGGGAACCACAGTCTGTGATTTGAACCACTACTTTATTCAGGCAGTGATAGTGTTATAGCTGCATAATTACTGACATCTTAGCTCAGCATAACAAATACTTTGTATAGGATAGAGTTGATGCCTTGGAAAATAATCATGTGCCTAAGATTACTATCAAATGGCATGAATTACGATGTTTCCAGATAAAACAAGGCTGGCGTGTTATTCTGCCTAAATATCTCTTGATAAACTCTGCTTGTAAAGTATCTTCTTCTGCAACTATTTTTCAGTCCTTGCTATGAGACTCCATTCCTAATAATGCCTGAAAAAAATTACATGCTTTACTAGGCTTATAGAATATTTTTCCACTAAAAAGAAAAAGAGAATTCCTGCTCCTGAGGATTTGAAAAATATGTTGATTTCAAAAGATCAAGAACATTTATGTGTTTTGATACAGAGAGCCATTTAAATGAGGCAGAGCTTGTTATACAAATATCTGAGCTTTCTACAAATCTAACTGTGCAGCAAATATAACAGTCCTTACATTTATTCAAACAATATTTGGTAGAACAGATTATTCACTTTTCAAGAAGAATAACAGCACTGAAGTAAAAAATGTGATACTGCTGTAATTCAAAGGACAAGAAAATCAGCAGTTTTACAAATCTTTGCAATTATTTAGAGCAAACAGATTTTGCACCACTGCAGACAGCTTTGGTTGTTGTTGGTCCCTGCAAAATGCTTGGGTAAGGATTCTGATGACTCTCAAGCACATTAATAGTTTGGGGTCTAATTTATCCATTACAGAAATAGATGGCAATATTTCTCTGCACTGGTAACACTCACATGCTGTGCTCTTCGTCCCAAAGGGACAGGACCCTCGGCTCTCTCTTCTCCAAGCAGTAATCATTTGCAGGTGAAATTAAAGGTACAGTTGCTTCAAGGATGGAGCTGAGAAGGAAGAACAGTTTACGCTGCTGTTCAACAGTGGAGAACTCCAGTAATTGAGATACGTGGAATCAAAGGGGGGTTGTATCAGCAATACCTTACACCTGCAGATAAAGGTGGACTTTGACCTGACTCCATGCACTGTAGAAAATGCCACTTTCAGCCTGTATTGAGGGCATAGAAACTAATCATCTAGCTGGAAACAGGGTGAATTGGCATTAGGGTCAATACGCCTTGCCTTGGGGACCAGAGATAAATTCAGTGAGCTGAGTCAGCAGATTCTTTTTCCTATCTCCAAGAAGTAGGATCGTCAAGAAAATCTTCTGAAAGTATAGGTGTTCTTAAAAGAAAGACATTGACAGGACTGACACTGCTATGAAGCATATTAGTCTGAAGTACAATGTATTTTCTGTTAGTTATCTTTAGGTGGCAGTAAGGTAAAAGCATGGAGTAGAAATTTAAGAGAAATCTCTACTGCATTTTTAGAGACCTTTTTCTCATGTACTGTGCTGGCTGTGCCATAGAAAGAGACTTTCTAAAACGCTTGCATCTTCAGCAGATACCCAAAACGTAACTAGAGTTGACTTCACCTAGTTCACATTCAGATGCAAACCTGTTGAATGCCAGCAATATTAATACAATGACTGGATACTATATTACGTATGCAGTACGTGATCCAAGAATCCCTGAGAACAGTGGTAAGGTTCACAGGTAGAGACAAACACACGTGATCCTATCAACAAGATGGAAGAATAATAGAAAACTACCCAACCAAGCAAAGAACCCCAAAAATAACCCCACGAGAAAAGATAATTCCAGCAACAAATTAAAGGCCTAAATCAAACAGGGTGTCAATGAGTAATTGTTAACATGGAAGCTTACAATCCTTTTTCATTTATGCTTTTCCTGTATGCATCTCTAACAAAGTCTTTCCTGAAGCTACGCCATAGTGATGTTGTCTCTAACCAACTTTCTACTAGAAAAAATAGCAGGATAAAAACACACTCAAAATTTTATCAAGGAATATAATTAGCTGAGTAATGTGACAGTGTCACGTAGTGTGCTAAGGCAAGTATTATGTAGCCAGTAAAGGTCTATCTTATACCATTAATATTTACAGTTGGAAGCAGGAGATGGCTGCAATCGAAGTGCTGCACCCAGCAAAGGCTAGATGCTGACTTGATACCTTGTTGTCTGACAGTGTGAAACAGTCAAACAGCTACTTACTTCATCACCACTTGACAGCATAATATTAATGCTAGGTAGCAACACATGGCTGTGTTGCAGGAGCTTAGCACCAAATACAGAGAAGAATTTCATGGAACAGTTTTGAGATTGTGGGCTTCGCTTTCTGGCAGAGAAGAAGGGATGGAAAGTGTCTGGCAGTTACAAAATCGGACGGGAATCATAATGATCTCTGCTGTATCATACACTGCTGACCCACCCAGTACACATTACAGAGACAGAGCAGTTTCTTATTCCCACAGAACGTGGAAGGAGATAGGGCTCAGTTTCAGCACAGGCTGTACCTGTGCAAGAGAACCAGGACTTGGGGGCAAGAGGACCAGACCCTGCTACACTTTGTCACAGTAAGAATCCATAGCACACAGAAGGTGGCTGCACCTCTGCGTGGTGCTGATCTTTGATGGGTACTTGGTGCTGTTCTCAGATATCTGACTAGAGAAATTAAAAAAAAAAAAAATGAAAAAAATCTGCCTCTAACATCACTGATTAAGAAAGAGATCTTTAACCTCAATGGCTGTGTGCTGAAAAGTGGAGTTTTGAGCAGTTCCAGGTTGTGTACAATTCAGTTTGTGCAAACTTGATTAAAGTTAATTGAGATTAGTAATTCAGAACACATGAGAATAATGCCTGGTGAAAACAATGCACATGGAAATGTATTAGTGAGCAAAACAAACATGCAGGTGTTCACTCAGATGGACTTTGGGCTCCCAGATTGCAAATACCTAAGCAAAATTTCTTCCCTATCCCCCAAAAACATTGGAATCTAGACTGACATAAAATTTACATGCAAAATTCAGAAAAGCAAAAGTTTGCAGCAGGAATGGTTTAGTTGTCCCCTTGATTTAGTTGTTGATACCCTATGTTATCATTTCCTGCTCTGTTCTCTTATCCAAATGCTGTCATTCCCATCAGCCCCATCTTGAGTATCAGGACATCACCCTCCACATGCTGGTCTGATCAACACCTATGGAAGCAATGAAGAGAGTAATTCTGAAATCCATTCTTCTATCTCATCACATTTAACTATTTCACTCTGCCTACTGAACCTCTCTTCACCTCTTTTCCTCAGAAACTGTCCTGCCCTCATCTTCAAGGCTGTAGCATCTTTTTCTAGTCTTCTCCTGCTTTTGGGTTTAAACTACTGACCCCCTCACACCCACTTCACTCTTCCATGACAACAGGATTGGACTTCCTCAAAAGGCCACTACTGTGTGTTCTTCCAAATCCCTCTTCAGGCATCATTTCTACTGTGGCAGCTACAGGGATGCAGTAAATTCAACCCAACTACATGCAGAGCAATGACAGAAAGTTACTGTTTTTAGTGATAGTCTTCTGAGTTTAAATATCATCCATTCCTTCCTGCAAGATGCTTGCCTGATGAGGCTTTTATCCACCACCAAGATTTACTCATATAGAATCTGCTGTCTCAAAGCTGTAAAGCACTTATCCCCTGTGGAGAGATACCACCTGATGCACTGCGCTGTCAGCCATGTACAAAAATAATTCTATATGATGCCCCAAAGCATTTCCCAAACTGGAAAGGGATGTTGCACCCCAGAGACTGACACCTTTACTAAAACATTTGTCTAGTCTGTGATACAGCAGCTATGGGACTAACTCCTCCTCGGCATGGTTTGCCTGGATTTGTACCAGCTATAGATTTTCCCTCTTATCCTTTCAGATTGCAGCAGATGGTGAAGTTTCTACACCAGAGGCTGTCAATAGAATTTTAAAAGACATCTCATAACAACACATTGGAGCTGCACATTTAATCTGTGCTGCATCACCAAGATGATCTTAAAAAGAGCTGGAAATTTAGCACTGGCAGTTACTGCAGAAGCACCATCAAGGAGCCTTCTCAAAGCACACGGCTTACTGAGGGCTGACCTCCCAAACTGCCACCTTAATCACTGCTCTGTGTAACCAGCACTCTGCTGTCTAAGAGAAAAGGCATTTAGTACTCTGTCCTGTGAGATCTGGATCCAGCAAAATATCTGATGAAGATTTTAAGGGGCTACTTATGTACTTCTGTCTCTTTTTGGTCCATGGCTGAGCTCATGTACAGTACAGTGGCCAAAACCAGAAACACTGTTCCTTCTGCCTAAGACAAATCATCCCAGACATATCAAATACCACTGTTTTCATAGCTAGACCACTTACATTAAGCAGTTAATACAAGTTAGACATCACTACTGCAAGTAGTTAAATAAATTACAGTTGCTGTATGTAGCCTGTTCTTTAAAGATTAATTCCTGAAAGTGAGCTTTCCAGTTGGAAAAGCTATGTGGCCAAAAGGCTAATAGTATCAATAGAAGGGGCCAAATTGTTTTGATTTAAACACAGCACTGTTTAAAGTCATCTAGGAATGGTCCTGGAATCTAACGCGTGGAGCAGGAGGGTTGAGTATGCCAATCTGACTGGAAGACCAAGACTCACGTGAACAACACCCACGTTTCACTGAAGTCTGCTTTACAATTTAGCTGGAACATTTCAGAGAGCTCTGTCTCCAATCTCCAATTTTTTGCTCCACTATAATTAGAACAAACTTCCTTGTTAAGTTCTGTAGTGTCACAACAGTGCAGCTTCACGTGCCAGGAGGGAGACTGGCAGAATTTCTTAATGAGGTACTTTCCTTGCAAGCCCAGCTAAATCTTAGACTTCAATCATCTCCATTTTCTTCATTTTCTCACAGAACACCAGAGATGTAATTCTTCCTTGATAGCAGAGATTGCATTTTTCTGATCCATAACTGGTCAAGCCAGATGATCAATTTATCATTATAGCAGCTAACATGAATTCTCTCTCCACTTTTGCTTTGATTTCAAGAACTGTCAAAAAACTAGAAGTTGACATTTTCCAGGAAGAAATCAATTAAAACTGTCACATGTCAACCAAGACAAACTATTAAAACTAAATTTAACCCCCATACTAGATAGAGGTGGTAGTGAATGTAATTTCTTCAGAGACATTTTAAGAAAATATTCAGACAATAACCCACCAAAAATAGAGTAATAAAAAAAAAGTTACTTACACTCTTTCTTCCTCAAGGTAAACTGCCTATATGTCTTATACTGTGGATATTCTGCACACGTCATAAGTAGTCACCTAAGCTTTTTCTTCAGCAATGGCCATATGGGTATGTACAGGATTTGGGGTCTCATTCAGGGCCTCCAGCAATGGGACTGTATTTTCCTGCAGACATCAGGAAAATAACGGAGAGGTTGGTGGTAGAAACAGCAACAGCAATGATGGAATTTCAAAATTATCTACAACTCTTTAAGTCATACAGGAAGATTTTGAGAGGACTGCAGAGGTAGGTGAGGGACAACAGGATAGCCTCCTCTCAGTGAACATGGTGTCACAGGGAGAAGGTCCTAAGATGTGGAGGAAAAAAGCAGTCATGCTTACCTTGGGGTGTTACTTTGCATACTGAAGGCACGAGAGTCAATATGTGGTAACTACAAGTCACCCTGAACTGCAGCTCAAGTCTTCCTAGGTCTGTTTGTTCCTCTTGCTTTCTGCATATCAATTTCAGAGTGTTCACTATTCGTACTAGATAATCCTGAAACTTGCTAAGCACCAGGTTTACAGTACAGCAAATATTGCACCTCTCAGGAATTACTTCCTTCACACATGGGGACAGGAAGAATGTCTGTGCAATACATCTGCCACTTTTTAAGCCCCCAGGATGAATTGAAGAGTTGTGAAGTGCTGAGAAGAAAAAGGAACGGGTGGTCTTGCTGGTGATAAACTGGCAAATCAGCTAAGGTGCTCTAAGTGCTAACTTCCTTTGTTGCCACAAGCACCAAAGTAGAAACAAGTAAACTATTCGAGTACCTGAAAAATAACTGTGTATAGACACACTCAGAGATGAATGTCCATATGGACAACAGCATGAAGTAGGAAACCAGGCTAAACCAGTTAAGGATAAAGCAGTTAAAGGACATAGGTGATGAGTATAAAACCTTAAAAATAGTTTGCCATTTCCAGTGGCCTGTGCAGTGTTTGGCTCATCTGGACCTGAATCTGTTCTCCTTAAATGAGTCCCAAATGGATTATTAGTTCAACTCAACAGCCCAACATGTAGGTCAACACAGCTCTTGGGAGCTGGTGGCTGGTGTTCAGCATAAGCAGAGCAGGTACCTTTTACAGATGATGCGAGGGAGAGCAATAGGTGACAGCTTGTGAAAGTGAAAAAAGAAAATCACAGAAAAAGGGACTTCATGTGCCACTCAATTAATGTACTTTGAGTAGAACAAAGTCAACCTATGGATTTATGGCCCCTTTACTGCTGTTGAAAATAAACTGTAGTCTTACAGGCTGGGGTTATCAATGTATCTCATAATAACAGATTTGTATGTGACTGCCTGGATTTCTTCTTGAACTACGCGGATTCTTATATGAATTCAGCCTTTAACTGAAAAATTTTCTGATAAGATGGCTGTAAATCCTCTATGAAATAGACTCGGCATATCTAGGCTTTTTCTGGCTGCTCACTATTACCTCTATATGCCCCCAAACCTTTCAAAGAAATTCTGACATGGATTAGGACCACTCAAGCCAATCGGCCCTTATTACTGTAGCAAATGGTTTTGATTTGGGGGCAGTAAATTTGGATGGCATGGATCAGATGTTCTTACTGTGAATGAAGTGATAACCTTGTGAGTGGTGTCAGGGCTCAGGATCCAGAGACTTTGCCAGCAAAAGCTCCGGTGCACACGAGCAGCTGCAGAATTCCCAGAAAGCCCTGGATGTGGCAGAGAAAGGAATTCTCCAGGGTTTGTCAATCCCTATATTTTAAAGCTTATGTTGATGTCTCTGTCTTGCGAGGAATCCAGAATCAGGCACAATTCTATGCAAGTGCTGAAATGAAGGCTGGTTAATTCTTAATGCCCAGCAGAGAGGCATGCTGCTGCTGCTGCTGCTTTCAGAGCACACCGTGCCTTTCACATCCCACAGACACATCCAAAACACACTTTCCCATGCAAAGCTCGTGCCCACACAGCAGCTGTCCCAAGGAAGCACACCCTGCCTCACTTACATCTCCAGGGATTTCTCCACCAGCACCACAGCTCGCTCGTCTCTCTCCTGGATCTGGCTCAGCCATGGTGTCTGGGGCCTTGCTTCTCATGCCTGTAATGACACAAAGCAGGATTAGATCAGCTAAGTCATGCTGATGTAAAACACACAGGAGGAAGAGGCCCTGTGTATTTGGCTGGCTTCCTCTGTGTGCTATTCCACTTGCCTTTGACACTTGGCACACATAGAAACGCTCACATATAGCAAATCCCTAATGTTCCCTCTTATAAAATAGCCATTTTGGAGATGGCTTATTTAAAGATAAGCATACATATACTGGATTGATAAATGCCTCTGAGCTTTGACTTGTGAACTGGGCCCTCCTTATCCAAACTGTTCATCGACAAAGTAAATCAAGGAACCGAAGTGGAACAATAAATCTAGTTCAATAACCAAATGAAAAGCAAAACCCAGCCATACAATGAAGTTTCACTCTATATGAAGATTGATTTTATCTAAATATTTCAAATATTTTTAATAATTAAAATAACCCTAAAAAATTAATCAACTCTGAAATGAAACCACCAGTGAAAAGCTAAAAGATTTTACTTTAAAACATGACAAAGATTTTCCTGCATTTCTTCCTTCATTGTAGATGAAGCTATTCACTACATGAAAACTAAATTAAATAATATTTTTTCATATTTTTTTTTATTTGTCCTGCTCCAACTGACATCCAAAGATATAAATGGAACATGCTACATAAAATAACTTAGTGAGAAGCAGACAGGCCTTCTAATGTTAACAGACTTCATTTTGTTGGTATTACCACGGCACATGATATCATCTTGCCATCAGCATCCACTACCACTAAGGATACAACTTTTACTGCCAGCTCCTCTATATTAGGGCGTAAAGGAACTCTCACAGCTCTTCTGTCATCAACTACCTTTTAAACAGGCTCATAAGATAATTCAGGTTGGAGCAGCCCTCAGGAGACCTCACAGTCCAGCCTCCTGCTCAAACTGTAATGAGAATCACTAAGGTATTGCCCAGTCAGTTAATTGACCCTCCTTCGTTTGCCCTACATATATTTAATTATTCATAAGCAGTGCTGAAGTTACATTCAGAAATGGCTGTGATCACCATGTGGTATTTATTAGTAAGAATTCTTTCTGAAAGGCTATCACAGTGTTTGGGGGTCTCATAGGCTTCCTTGACAACAAAGGTTTTCAGAAAAAAAAAAAATCAGTAACTTGTTTCTCTGCAGAGACTTGCAACTTCTTGTGTCTTTTGGGTTTTTTTTCTTTTTCTTTTTTTTGTGCTAAGACAAAATAGCTTGTCTTGTTCTGTTCTTTCCTGAGCTTTCCCCTTCTGCTTTTATAGCTCTAGGCCAGAGAATACTTCTTGTGTGGGTCTCTGCCACAGCTTTGTGATATGGACACCAAAAAATTGTATCTTGCCATCTCCCAAGCAGGCAGTTCAATAACCAGATCTTAACCAGTTAATGTGGGGAAGGGAATAGCAGCCTGTGTGATCCATCAATGGGTGAAGCAACAGGCAAGGACTTACCAGAAAAGCCTGAAGGAGTGATGAGACCTTTAATTTCAAACTTCATTTTTAAAATCCACTTGCTACCATTATGCAAAGTACATGGTAGGGTCAGTGACAAACCCCCTTTTTTCCACTGTCTCAGCAGCACTATGTTTCTAAAAATGTGGCTCCATCCTTTTGTTTTTGGGTTCACCAGTTCCAGTCTAGTCTATCATCATCACCAAGTATGCAATGAACAGACACTGAGGTGACAGGGGACAGAACTTTTCAGATATTTTTTTCCAGATCAGCCAGCTGATTTTCCAAATTAATTAAACTGTCGAGCCATTAAGTACTAAAGAAGCAGTTGATTTTGATGGGACCAGACTGCAGAGCCTTCTGGCAACTCTTGTTACCAGTTCAGTGCAACTGCTGAGGGGGTAACCTATATTGTAAACTTCGGCAGTGAGCTGTGGGCTGATAACCAGGGGACAACACTTGAACAGTGGGGGTTTTTTGATCAATAGAATCCACCTAAAAAGATGAATTAAGGACCCTTTTTTCATATTTGGAAATTAGAAGCAACATAAACACAGAAATAAAGTTAGTTTATGTCCTTGCTCATGGTAAAAAAAACCCAGTTGTCTAGATATTAATCAGTGATGTAACTTCTCTTACATACTGGCTCAGGATGGGTAAGGTTTCTGTAATAAATAACTATTGCAAAATGAAATTAAAAGCTCTATTATGATGATTTTAAATTGAGAGTGAAATTTAGATATGTGACTGCATTTTAACAAGTTACAGGCCTTTTTTTCTTCCCCAATTTTTTGCACAAAATTTCTCATTAAGAAATCAAATTAATTTGAAGGCTATCATAAATTAAAATGTCTCCCTAAATACAGACATGCTTACAACAGGAATGGAAAGAGCAAGGACTGAAGAACAGGAAATAAGTTCAGAAATTTCACATGCCAGAGACAGAGACAAGGCAATAACATCCATTTGCCTAGGTAGTGAATTTCTTTCACAAATATCCTTTTAAACCCTAGGATAAGAGTTAACTTGGATTATCTCAGTCCACAGTTTCCCAGAGCAGATAATGAAAATATAAGACATCTCCTGAAAACAAAAAATTCCATTAAAAATTTGCAGCCCCTCTGAGAAAAGCTGAATGAGGGTCACAGTCTAAGAGAGTACAGAGCAAAACTAAGACCTCAAATATATCTGTAACACCATCTAAAGATAAAATGACCTGCCTAATCCAATCCAGTTTAATAAACCAACATGCCTCATGCCACCTTGTTTTACTGTTGGATTCATGTGGTCTGTGACCTGCACTAGATTATTTCTATTGGGAAAAATATTTTTAAAATAATAGGGACCCCGTATTTAGCCATCAAGGACAGAAGAAAATATCCTAGTCGATCATGTATCCCCTAAAGAGAATCCCTGAGCCAAACTTACTTTTACTATCATAGTAGGACCTTTTACATCAGTGTGGAGTTGGAGAAAGGAAAAAAGAGGAAGGATTGTTTTAACATTTTCCCCTCTGGCATTGTTGATCTCCTGCAAAGGCACAAGTGCCCGTGATGTACACACAGCAGCAGCACCCACTTACAGTGCATCCATCACGGAATGCAGGATCATCATCGTTCTCTGGACTGTAACTGCCCTTCCTTAGAAATGACGAGTAAGCAGGTCACTAAAATATCCTGTAATATGGAGCATCTAACTGGGAAATGGGCTTTAACCTGCTGTTTTCAGTTTCTAAATATTTGGGGATTTGAACGTTCAGCCTCAAGCACACATTCATCTCGGGCAGTTCAACTGTCACTCATAATACAAATCAAAGGATGATGGATGGCAGAATCTGCCCACAAGTTCAATTCCTGCTAGGGTCATTCTGTCCATAGTGACCACTTTTCCACACTAACCACATCACTTCATTGGCTCACCTCCCCATAAGAATTTTTTACACATGAAAGCAGATACATAAATGTGTATAAAATGTTCATCTACTATATATAATAACTATATATAACTATAAAATTTATCTGGTCTAAAGCTTTTCAACGGACAGGGTTTTTTTAAATGCCCTCTGACATTATTACATTTTCCATTGCCACATGAAAATTGAAAAGAGATAAAAATAAAATCAGATCATCCTTACATTCATTCTGTACAGTGCTGCTTGTGTTACTGTAGATGAAGCTATGAAGCCTGTATGTGGAAGAAGAGCTGGATGAATATTTTAAAACATATTCGTGTAAATATACTGATTAATTTCTAATGCAATAGATTTTAGTTGCACTTCTGTGCAGCCTTTATACACTTACAGCATGCAAACAAGCTGGTAGGAAAGTTTACTGGCAGGAATGCCTGTAGCAGTAGTACATTTCACAAAAATATTTAACATAAGCAAATTTTCTATATATAATCTTTACATATAAATATAGGTATCTATAATCTATAGTTATATATACACATGTATAAATATTCACAAACTTGACTCCTTCAGCAAGAGAAACAGAAATGTGACTGAATATATATCCAGTCAAATTAGCTCATGTTTAACTTGCAGTAGCAAAGACCAGCAATAACCTGTTCACAGCCAAACCTGGAATAATGAATTATTATTGATAAAACAAATAATTGCTGAATTACTATTACAGTCCATAGACATATTAACTTACAAGTTATTTTCAAGGTAAAGGAAGCTGCCAAAAGAAATGGGTCATTGCATGAAATTCATCCAGCTCTGCCTTGACTATTAAACATCCAGCACTGTGTGTGTAGTTTTCTGGAGTCCAAAGAACAATATCTTGAGGGGCTAATGTATTTCTTGACCAGTAAATGGTGCCTCAGCGGTAGCTTCTCTATGCAAAGCCCTATCCATAAACGGTTTTCCTTTTCCTTCCATGGTAGCTCAAGTGTGTTTCAGTATTCTCTTGACGGAAATTATATTGCAATTATTTCAATCCTTCCAGTTGACAACTGACTTGATCTCGAACATATTCACCTCCATTGGCTTAGTAACGCTGGCCTTGTTATTGATCCTCTCCTTGGCAGTTGTGGGTTCAGCCATCACTGCCAATAAACGAGCGACTCAAGGCACCTACAGACCCAGCCTGCAGGAGAAGGAGGGATCCCGGGTGGAAATGTGGGACATGGTGCAGCCACCACCAATGGAAAGACTGATTTAGAAGATAGCAAAAGCACTCCTCCATGCTGGAAGATGGCTGAAAGGGGACAGTGTACATATGTTAGATATATTAATTTTCACTCTGATATCAGGAATACTCATTGTAAATATTACAAGGACTTCGGACTTTCAATGTTTTCCTTTTAAGTTCAGTAACATGAAAATTCTTTTAGCATTTAAGTGAACCAATGATATTTATCATTGCTTTGGGCCAACTTGTCCAAGGACAATTTTTATTTGCACTGTAAACTGCAGCCTTGATAATCAGCAGTAGGCATGACAGACAGTAATGGCTCCTGGGATACCTGTAAGTGCCTGTCTTGGACACAACACGGGTAACAGCTTCTCATTTGTGCTCTCCTTTGACTGCCCAGCAATCACTGCTGCAGAAGATGACGAAGACAAATCAACTAAGCCTGTACAATAAAGACATTGTAATTCTGTTATCAAATGGTTTAGTACTAGAGCTGTGTCTCAGCATATCTACTTTCATCTGTTAATCAGGGATTAAAAGGAAGCTGTGCGAATGCTCTCCAAAATAAATGCTTCAAATTTAATTGTTTTTCTTTTCTCCAGTTCTTTCATTTTACCTGCCACCCCTCCACTTTCTGCTGAAATGAAGGTGAACTGCATTTCAGTTTCCACAAAAGCACATATTTCTCTGACTATAAATGACTGTGTCCTAAAATATCCACTGGGCCCAACATGACCTCTTAGGAGACATGAAATCTAAACATCCTAAAAAAAAAATCCACACTACTGCCTTCCTCCCATGACAATATTACCTGATGATCCCTTTTAGAAAATTATTGCTTCTCACATTGCAAACACTGGCTGCCAAAAAGCATGCTCAGAAACATTTCCCAAAGCTCATGGAAAATACCAGGAAAGTGATGGAAGTAGCCTACAGGTAAAACACTGGCTTGAAAATAATTACGACAAATTTGGTGCTTCTCCTGGCGCTCAGACTTCTCATACAATGATGGGAAAATGAATTTTTATGTCTCAATTTTTGTCTTTTAAAACAGAGATAATCCCATTTAACTACCTCATAAACCTCAGCAGCACAAGGGTCGCTTTGTCAAAAAAAACACAAATGCGCAAAATATAATGGGAGAAGCTTGTAATGAAATAGACATTTACATAGATGTAATATAAGTTACACTGACATGCAATGTAATAAAATAGACATTTGATACAAAGGAATCTTGTGATGAAATAGACATTTGAAAATATAAGTTCATGTTTGGACTCAATGGTCTTAGAAGTGTTTTCCAGTCTTAATGGTACCAAAAATATGTGCCAAAAACACACCCAGGTCAAAGGGGGTTTTGGAATGTAGAGGCAAATTTTAGCCATAACTCATTCAGTTAATTTTCACATGTAGTCAAGAAATTAAAGCATAAACATTGCTTCCACACAAATTAAAATCATAATAAAGAGGCAACAGAGTGAAATGTCCACAGTGGCATTTCCTTCTTCCTGCACTTCAGCTTACATGTTCCTGCAGTTGTGAAACATCCCACATAGACACATCAAACCCAGATGATTATTCCAGGAGTTGCATAATAGAGTATTCTCATTCAGTATCCAAGAGTTTAACTCATCTTTTTAATTAAGGATCAATTCATAATTCATTTTGAATGAGCCCCTTAAGGGATTACTGAAGATCAATGCCACTCACATTTACTTTTGTATTAGATGAATAGCAGTAACTATGATAGTAAGCACATTCACGATTTCTTGCAGTCCTCACCAATATCTTTCAAAATAAGGCCCTACAGAAAATGCAAGTAGATGGTTGGATTCAAGCTGAGTTAGAAAAGCACAATGTAGTCACAGCAAAAATGCACAACAGATTTTATCTGAGCCCAATTTACAGCTTTACTACTGAAGCTTATTATTTTAAATGCACTTGTTGTACAGCTGCAGTCTAAATTCACAGTTCAAATGACAACCCAGTAAAGAATGGAAAAATAAGTTATTAAAATTATGACAAGAGATAGAAGAAATTAAGGGTAGATCTTGTCAAAACATAGCTTTATGTAATTACAGATGCAGTAGGTTTTAATTGAAACTTTTGATTTAGCCCAGCTTTTGCCCTATGAGACATTGCTGAGGCATAATAACAAATAACAAAGTTAGATGGGTGTGATCCTTTCTAGAAAGATACATAAACGTTGGAGAAAAAAGAAGACATTAACTCAGAGTGTACAGTTTGAGGCAGAAAATACCAAGCAAATGAGACAGCAAAGAACAGCGTGTGAGGATGAGACCACAAGTGAAACCGGAGTGATTTCTGCAGACTCCTACACATGTGGCTTTTTCCTCACACAAAAAAGCTGCGAGAGACGCGAAGGCAAGGCCAGCTCTGCCCAGAGAGTGGCCAAGTGGGCAGAGACACGGGAAGCTGTGATAACAAGAGGGCAAGCAGTGAGTGAGTGGAGATGTAAGGCTGCAGGCTGAGAAGAGCTTGGGGACAGGAAGCTCTGAACACCAGGACAAATCCAGAGGCATGGATTAGGCACAAGTAGGAGAAGCAGCATTGGACTTGTAAAGTGGATACAAAGAAAATGCTTCCACCAACCTGCTTTATGTTCTTGGTATTCTGGTCAGTGCATCAAAGGAGAAATAGAGTTGAGAGAGATCTCAGGGAATAGCACAGATGGAGAAAGAACACTAGAAGTTAAGTAATATCAGAAATAGCAGTAAAATGATTATAGTAAAGATCTAACTTTGAAGTTTGCCCTTCTTTGAGCAGGAAGTTGAACTAGATGACATGAGCAGGTCCCTTCCAGGCTAAATTATCTGATTCAAAAAGAAAGGACAAAAGAGAGAAGGGAGCTGAAGATGGAGGCAGTTTGCATAGAGAACTAACTGGAAGGAAAGCATTACTGCTCACAGGCAAAGACAGAGCAAGAATAAGGAAGTGGATGGAGAGCAAATCAGCACTTCTCAGTGGTTTGACTTTCTGGATGAAATTTTGGAGACAGCAGAAAAACAATCTGCGCAGAGGTGATAAATATTCCAGAAAGTGTTGCCACAGAGAGAATCTATAGGGCTGAACAAAATACCCGGGAGCACATACAGAGGAAGGAAGAAGCAGATGAAAGCCTGAAGACTTTTTATAGAGACCAAAGAGAGTTCTGGAGGAATATGCTCCTAGAGAATTAAAAAGATACCCATAAAAGCACAACAAAGGGAAAAATCTCACAGTGAAATACGAGTGTGGTTCGTAAAAGGCAAGTCAAGGAGACAGAAGGCAGGGGAAAAACCTTTAAACTAAGATTAGAGTAAGTTGTGATTGCTGTCAGTCTCGGTGGAGAGGAAGCGGTAAAAATAAGAGTGGTGGAAATTCACAGAAATATGAGAGAAGAAAAGGAAATGAAAGCAAATGGCACTTGAGGGAGGTGGAGGCAGAAGCTGGATTGCAGCAAAGGTGAAGCTGGACTTTCATAGCAGTAAACCATAGGAAAGGGAGGGAGGATAATGGTGAGCTAGGAATGAGAATTACCTACCAAAGCAGACCTGTGTAAGATAACTTAGAGGGAGCATGTTTTACTTCAGATAGGGATTAAAATGTGAAATATTCAAAACTATTTATGATCTTATACACAACAAACAAGGAAAGGCCCAGAAGGTAACAAATGTCAGTTCCAAACAGACTTTCTGAAAAGCTGAATTAATGAAGCAACATCCAAAGGCAGCAGAGAGGTAGATGCTGCAGCTGGAAATGCTCAATGGCAGACTGGAGAAGCCCAGAAGTCCCAAAGCTGTCGCCACATGAACATGCTATAGCGACTGTGAAACGCACGGTTAGCAAGACTGACCCTTCTGGGCCATATCTCAATCAGGGAAGAACAGTTAGAACAGATGAGAATATGTTAGAAAGAATGTCTAATACTATCTTTGATGAAATTTAACCCACAGATTAAGACCAATACAGCAGATGTCAAACTATTTTCTCAGCCCAAGGGTATAATAAAATGCGTATAGAAGCACAGACATTCAGGGAGGAGCAATTACATCTAGGAGTTGTGGAGAGCATTTGTGCTGCTACAGGGGAAAAACTATCAAAACCAGCTTCTGGTTCCCTAAAAAGCACCAATGATCTCCACTCACATGAAGGTATCTCCACATAAAAGACTTAAAATATTTCAAAATTACATTTGTTTAATCTATTTGACTCCAAAGTTTCAAGTAAAATAAATTATTTATGACCACTTGCAACCCATTGCTTAAGGAAAAAAAATGCTCAATATACTCCCAAACTTTATACATTTAAACTTTCTCTTCATGTCTAATAGCCTTCTACAAAGAGAGGGTGTTATGTTAGAGCACACAACATGCTCTGCACCAAATCCCTCTGAAGATATTCAGAAGCAGGGGAACAATGAAACAACTTACCCCCCTTTCATGGTCCATTGTCTTTTCCTTTGGAAAAAGGTGACATCCAGCCTGTGAAACAGTGAGCATTACCTTGCATTATATAAAATTAACTTCTCTATATGTACATGGAATGTGTAGTTTAGATGCTGTATTGATATTACTATTTTGCTGTGTACAGGATCAAAATGACCAATAAATAAAGATTATATTGAGCCACATGAAGGCTGTATTTTTTTTGTTTGCGGGATTATTTCGTTGTGCAATTACAAAGGAAATTATCCCCAGGTCAGAACTATATTTGCAGTTTAAAAAGTCAAATTTTCATTTGGAATCAAGTCATCAAGAAACATTTTCCATGCTTGGAAAATGAGATGAACATGCTTTGTGCTGTGGTCGGAGCTGCCAGCCTCAGTACTGCAGTCTGCACCATTCTCTGTCTACATCGACACTGACCCACTGCCCTGTGCCCAGAAAGGGGGGTTTTTGTGCCAGGTCCCAAAGTGGCACAAACCAATACAACTTGACAGAATTAATTTATACAAGCTGAGAAGCACATGCTTGGTTTTTCAAATTACTGTTCTTTTTCCAGCACTGTGGATGAGTGCAGGCAGAAAGATGGCAGAGCTGTAAGAATTTTCTTCACTTAAGTCCCATTTTCACAAGGGGTTTTCTGCTCACTTCAGAAGTGTCTCTCTGATACTTTTCAATAAAGATCAGCAGTCTCAGACACAAGTCCTGCTGCCCCAAAGGCATTAAGTAGTCACTGAAAGGGCTCCCTCAGACCAGTAAAGCTACCCCAGTGCATGCATTTGCATTGCAAGCCCCTCTGCAGCCTGGCTGCCATGGCCACACCCCAGGCCACCTCCAGGTAAGACACCTTCTCTTCCCAGGCCTCCCCAAGTTACATGTCCTGGCCCCGGAGGAAGTGAGAAAACATCTGGCCCATCCGGCTTTCAGGTCAATGAGAAGCTAAGCCACAATTTATTGTCATCTGAAGTCTGGCTAGTGATTATTGTTCTAACAGATGCTAATAACAAACATCATCCAAGTTGCAGTATTAAATAAAGAACATAGTAAATGCACTTTTTAAAATGGCCACAATAAATGCAGTCCTGCAGCAGAAAGCTTGTGTCCTGATAAGAGACAGCAAAGTGGTTTTCCTAGCCCAAAATTTCTGCAGCATGTTTTATTTAACATAAGCCCCCAGTCTCACTGAAGGACAAACCTTACATGAGTAATGTCACATAACATCAGGAATCACGGATCAGAGGACTTTGGCCAAGTTCCTTTTCCCGTGCTATTCAATCACCTCTCAGCTAAAGAAAACTGACACCTCTGAAAATAATTCAAAAAAAGAGCATCAGATTAGGCATTGTAACTCAATAAAGTTGAACAGCAAATAGCTGACAACACTAGAATTTTGCCTATTGCAAAATGTCACAGTTGAATGAATGGATGGGGCTTTCATGCCCCACTGAAGCATGCACAGGCTTCAAACTACTGGCATGTGTCAAGATGCTGCAAAACCCAACATTTATAAAAGATACATCTGGTGTGCATTTATTGGGAGCAGAGTGAGGTCTTGTTTAAATTGCACACATGAATTTGATGTGGAAAGTGGGCGATACCCCATGCCTCACAGTAAAAGCATGTTTTAACCTAAACTCCTCCATCTATAATGCATGTCATGAGGTGTGAAGACCTCTTGCACAGTGAAAAGCCAGAGCATAAATTATGAATCAAGGCACAGGTGGAGTCCTGAAGGCCGGGCAGAGGTCTCGGTTCAGTGGTGATTTTTCTGGGTTTATGTTCTTTCAAATGATACTTATTGGATAAAAATATATTGGAGATTTTATATTGCAGCCAATTAGAGCAACTTTGTTATATTGTGACTTGTTTTCACAAAACTTGCTTTTAATTTCTGTTTTTATCAGGCCATGATTTTTCTTTCCCTAAAATCATTTGACAAAGCAATTACATTCAGCAGCAAATCATCTAACATTGTCAAAAACTAGCAAGACAGACATGTCCAAATCATGGCTTTAAATCATCTTTTTTGATCAGAGCAAAACTACACAGGCCTTCATCTGGTTCCACACGCTTCATGGCACTGTTTGAAGCATGCCACTTTCCTCAGCTCAATATTGTGTGTGACCTTTCAGATTTCACCTGTAGTTTCAGCAAAAGCGCAATTTCCACTGGCATGTATTGTAATAACTAGTGCTGACAAAAATGTGTGTTTCCAATTTAAACCCACTTAGTTTCACTTGGCACGTGTGCTAAACCTACTTGGCAGCAGGAATTCATGAGAGGCAGAGCAGGCTCTGCCCAGCAATCCCAACTCTATGTGACCGTTTGGGCCGCCAGCCTTTGTCCCCTGCATGAGCAGCCACTTGCAGCCCAGCGTGTTTGCAATGCCCAAGCAGTCCCAGAGCAGGGCAGCCTGGGGTTACACGGTTGCTTTCTGTCCCACAAAATAAACAACTGAATGTCTCCCACGCAGCTAGCAAAAGGCCAACAGCATTTCAGGTGTTACCCGTAAGGAATTTCACAATCTTTAGGCAGATTAGAAAAGTGGAAGTCTGCAGGGAAGATGTGTGGAATATTTCCACATATTTTTACTCCAAGTGTAAAACAGCTTAAACAAATAAATGCAGCTTTAGCTGCTCCCAGTTGCCTCCTCAGCAAGCAGGGAGAGGATACTCACATAACAAGCTGTGGGCATTCAGCATGACATGGCATCCCGCCTGTACCACAGCCACTTTGAGACCAGCCAGGGGGCCAGGAGTTATTTCAGAGGAAAAAGCACAAGGCTCTGCTCTCCAGCTGCCTGCAGCACCACTGTGGGAACACTGTCTCATGCCTTGGCTGCAATGACCAAGAAATATCCACAAGAGGAGAAACCTCAAATTGGATCCCAAGGACAAAGCAGGAAAAAAGCGAAGCAGAAGACCATGCAGGTGCACTGCTCTTCTCCCTCCATTTCTGGCAGTGCATCCTCATGTGTCAGTGACTGCAGCTCTTCCAGAGATTTAAATATTCCCTTGGGCATACCACTGTGCCAAGTCAGGCTTGTTTAAAGCAAATTAGCAGGTTGACACTTTCCTTCTGAAATGTATAAAACTTCAATGCCCAGTTGAACAAGCCCAGTGCCAAGCATTTTCTTTCAGAGGGATCCATGGCAGGAGCACAGGCAACGGTGTTAAACCTGACCCCAGGGAGAAGGAGGCTCCAGCAGGTTTTAGCATGAGAAATGAGCCCGAGAGAGAAGATGCAGATCTAACTTTCAGGGTGGCCCAGTGCTGACAGAAGTGATTAAACCAGCGCCCCCGCCCCCCCGCCCCCAAAGATTATACTAATTCAAAATGATGGGTAACAGTGACCACTGGCCAGAAAAACAAGTGCCTGCACCCAAGACCTGCACAGACTGGATTAGCCTTTTGTCACTCGGTCTTGGGATACACCTTTTTGTGTAGCCAGCCTTAGATGTAGAAATCACTTCTCAAATTTTCTGACACTGCGGAGAAAAGAAGTAAGGGGAAAAAACCAATTACACAAGTACTGGTCTGTTGACATTTAAAATGAGACAATGATGAGCATTAAAAAAAAAAGGTTAAAAAAAAATCCTGGGCCAGCAACCCACAGGACCAAAGACAAATCACAAAATAGGATGCAATTAATTAGGCTGAAATGCCAACAATGTTCAGTATATCGTTCAAAGTATCTGCGGTGTCAGACTGCTACCATGACCCCCAGTACGAATATGCCAAGGGGAAATGTAGAATAGGACTGAATCACATAAGTTAAATACAAATATTTTAAAATGACATTTTAATTTCTACCTCACCATTCTAACATTTTCAAAATCGTTAAATAAGCATGTCACCTATCCTCAGAGCAGGCCAAATGTCAGATGTTTGTATGTATTATTCAGCTGAACATTTTAGTACATAATCCTCCTCATTGCTAAACAGGTGGTATTATATTAACAGGTTATTTTCTTCAAAGGAACAATGAACAGAAAACAGCTGATACTCTTAAGTGGTGTATTACTGAATGTGGAGCCAATGCTAGTATGGGACTGAGCAGAGGACTGCAGGCAGGACCTGGGGAGCAGGGAGCCTCAACTACCTGCTGTGCTTACAACTTTTGAAGCACATTTCAAGGCAGAGCCTCAGAATCCATTTACCACAATGTAAGTCACCATTGCAAAACCACTCTTGAAAAAAACTGGGCTCCACTAGTTTTAAGGTGAGCATGTCAAAGAAAACCTGCAGGCCAAAGATGGTTTTTAGAATTTAGCCTTTCAATAGACCAGGCTGAGAAAAAGCACCCTCTGCCTACCGTGAACACAACAGAAATGCTGCTCTACATGGCAGCGTACATCTCTACTGTGTCTCATCCATGAGACTGAGTATTTTGTAGGACTTCATAATTAAAATCAGGTAACAGACCTAAAAGGAAAAGGCTTGCAACCAAGTTTAACAGATTCTTTGTAGGCCACTTTTCTTTTCAAGTGCTGTATGCTGGGCTTTGTTGCTGTTTTGTTCCCCATGTTTCACTGGACCCAAAAATGAAAAAGTAGTGGAGCAGTGCACCATCAGGAGCCCAGCCTTTTGACTTTCAGGAGGAGTGTGAAACAGACAGCTGAAGGAAGGAAATGATATACAGCCCATAGTATAGTCCAAATGTGCTTCCCAAACTTTGCTTTTACAACTAGCACTTGTTTACGTTACACACAGAATTTCTAACAGGCTTGACAGCCTCTGGGCTTCTGAAGTGCAAGAAGCTGTTAGCATTTTTTTCTGACTGATGAAAATCTGCAGACTGACTCTAATCTGCTTTTCTGAATACCAGCAGACCCACAACAACACTCCAGGCATTGCTCAGGTTTTTGTTGTTGTTGTTGCTTGTCACATCAAATAAAAATCTAAATCCTTGAATTTGATAAAGTTACTTTTCATTTTGTGAACATGAGGTTAACACACAGTGAGTTCTAGAAAGAAAATGAAATGCTTTGTCCATCATTCGGGTTTGGCTGCAGCTGCTCTGTGTGAAAGTGCATTGCAAAAGCAATTCTCATCTGCTTTTGAAGCACAACCAACCAAGAAGTTACTAATGAACAGGAGTGTTTCTGATTTCTCCTCCCAAAGAAGTCCCCAGTAAGACACTACTTTGAGTTGCATTTTTTTCCCCTAAATGAGGGAAACAACACAACTCTTAATACATGAGCCAGCTTTCATATCCAGGGTGCTACCACATGGCTGATACACCAAACTGCTCTGAAATAGATTTTCACAAACACTAGGTATTACATCAGTAGACACAGAGTCCTGGTGTATCACCTGTGCAAAATTTGCCAACTCGACTTAGACTATTTCATTACCTCCTCTTCTGCAATCCCTTCTCATTCCAGGTTTGAAAGAACTTACTGAACTCAAATATCCACAGAAGGCAAGTTGCAACCATGCTTTGAGTGCCTTTAGATAAAAAAACCCGAAGAAAGTAGGCAAACTTTACCTGAAAGACTTGGTCTTCATACTTTGTCACTCCTTCTGCAAAAACTGTTTTTATAATGTCCTCCACTGACTCATAATCTGCACCTAAGACAAAAAAATCATTTTCACAGCTATAATTTTAATAGCTGATTAAGTGTGGGCATATCTACTGGAAAAACAAAGATGTGTTATATTTAATCTAGCAGTGAAGATCCCTTTGCTACCAATCTTCACAGCTGGTATCACTCTGGTGGCTGCATTAAGCTAGCACAAGTCTAACAGCAAGTGTTAAAATCACACACACATTGTTTTGCATCAAGATAATTTGCAATTTTTTCATCAGTTGTAAATTGACTATATAAATACTGAAACCACAGTCTCTATGGGTTTTCCGCATAAAGTATCAAAATGGGTTTAACTCAGAAGAGTGAATCACAGATCGGATTATAATGCATAGCCATTTAATGGAAAATTCTAGCTGAATGACAGTCATACACTTGCATAAAATAAATCAGCGAAACAACTACATTAAAAACCTAAGCCATATCTGATAACATATTCATGATGTGTTACTGTGTTACACTGCAGTGCATTTGTGTGGCAAGGTTTTGGTGGCTTCTGTGAGGAGCTGCCAGAAGCTTCCCTGATATGTGATGGAGCCAATGCCATCCAGGTCCAAGACAGATCTGCTGCTGGCCAAGGCAAGCCCACCAGTGACAGTGGTAGTACCTCTGGGATAATCCAGTTTAGATGGAAAAATCCCTGTGCAGTTGCAGCCAAGAGAGAGGAGTGAGACTATGAGAGGAACAGCTCTGCAGACACCGAGGGCAGTGAGGAAGGAGGGGCAGGAGATGATCCAGGCACTGGAGCACAGATTCCCCTGCAGCCCGTGGTGCAGCCCATGGTGATGCAGCTGTGCCCCTGCAGCCCGTGTGGTCTGTGAGGAAACAGATCTACCTGCAGCCTGTGGAGGACCCTATGCTGGAGCGGGGAAGAGTGAGAGGAGACCTCCCCCTGAGGGAGGAGGAGAAGAGCAGAGATGAGCCAGGGCCAACCCACCACTTATGTGTTATTTAGCCCACCTAAATTACAAATAAAGTTCATCCTCATTTTATTCCTGACCTCCACCAAAGCCAAGAGTGCTTTCTGCATCAGCCTCTGCCCACCTGCAGCAAGGATGGGGATGAAGGCAGGTCTGCATGTAATTTCTCCTTAATATGCCAATTTACTAGTCTATTAAATAACATACCTACTTTTTTAGCAATAATTAGAGATCAAGAAAAGCTGCTTAACAAAAAGGAATTATTAGCTAAGGTTTTTAAAAGATACAAAATAGCACTTGAATTTCAAAGGATATCAACATTTAACTTCTGTGCTAATTAACTAATCAACTACATTTGAGAAAACACATTCTGCTCTATATTTGAGAATCTCAAAAGATCATTCAACAGAGAAAAACTTGCAATATCATAAAATATAATTTTACCCTTTACGCCTGATAAGCATGAAAAAGCTCTTCAGATCAACCCATCAAACAAGAACCTGAATCACCCATGGAATTTTGATATTGTTAAATTTTATTTTATAGTACAGTGTTGGGCACTTTATGGTAATGTGGAGTTCACCAAAAACTTCTACTGACACCACAAACTTTGGAAGGAAAAAGAAAAAACAAACCACACCACACATCACAGCTCATTTACTACAGCTACACAGTGCACTACTAACAGTAGTGAAGGTCTGAATTACAGTTCTTGAGATGACTTTGAACAGTAGTCCAGAAGGTGCAAAAGCATGAAGTAAATTCTTACATTTGGCTCTAGTTTTGTCAAAAGGTCAGTAACTAACTAAATTTTTCAAAACTGTTAGGACAATGCTGGTTGTCTGGTGTGTGGGTTTCTTTTTTTTCATCTCAAAATTATGAATAAAATCTCAATGTGTCCTGTACCTTATGCCTCTCCTGTAAGTATTAAAGGCTCACAACAAGGACAGTGTCTGGAACGGTTTTCAAAGGTCACCAAAAAAATGTTCTCAAAAAAACTACTTAGAATCATCAAGATATATAATGTTACTTTGTTCCACGTTGAGGCATTTCTCATTATCTCTGACGCAGATCGAAAAGAAAGAAAGACAAATTGTCAGTTTGCCAAACATGTAAGCATTTTAAATTGCTCTTCCTCCTCAGAAACCATGAAGTAACAGACGTGATGTGCTTGTGTGCAAGCTGCACCAAGACTAAGCTCTTCCACAGTGCTTTATTGCCTCATTCAAGTATATTAATTTAAAGAAGGTCTCAAGGGAAAAACAAAGGTTAAAAGAAAATGTACACCAATATACAAAGAAATTAATTTACAAAAAATTAAAAATATACTGGCAACATTAGTAGATATTTTAAGTAATGACTTACGATAATTAGGGATGTCACAAACTAAATTCTTGTGGTCATCATCATGAACTCTCACCTCATTGTTGGTCTGCAAAAGCTATTCTGAACTCTTTGATTTAAATCGATTAAATTATAAACCAAACATCATGAATTCTTATATTTAACCTTACTTCAATTTAACCAGGTTATAGTTTTAAGAATTACCTGGAAGTACTGGTATGCAAACATTGTCTTAGGCTTTATTATTTCTACAGAATGTGACATCCGTAATTGCTCCCAGTCATTGGAAATATACATCTGCCTCATTAGAATATATTTCTTCATGTTTTTATTATACAATCATATTTCAAAGCTACATGTAATTTTACATATTTCTGAAAAATACCATCTCAAGGATCTGCTTGAAAGCAGATGTGCACTACTAAATCACTTTGAAATAAGGAGAAATATTGCACAAAATTCACTGAAGATCTGAAAGTCAACACATTTCCCGCCCCACCCCAACCAAATAGCTCCCTTATTTTTAACAGAAACAGAACATTAATTCACACAGAATCGTAATAAATGTCAACATACTTGAACTCAACTTATTTTTCAAATGCTAATACTGTTACTGGATTCTAAATACAAGTGTCGTTAGTATTGACCTAAGTAATAGTACAATTTTATTTGAGTACCCTTTACTACAGTAAACCTTGGAGTAACTTTCAACTGTGTTACCTGCTTCATACTCCAACCTAGCAGAAAATGTCAATGGCCTTGCCAACTTCATGGATGGTGGATGGTCCTCTAGACTGAGGAGGCTGTGGACTCATCAGGCAACTCTATTTAGAAGAAAAAGTTAAGCAGCTTTCAGAAAGACCTGTTAAGTACTTTCAACTGGCCACTCACTAAAACTGTAAAACAGGTATTACAAAGCAAATCAAGGAAGGTTTTGCACAAACAAACTGTATCATCCCTTTCCATTCCTTTATTTTCAACACCCTGAAGAACATGAATTCCAGGCCAGCTGTGGTCCATGCTCTTGGGGTGAAGATGAGGACACATTTTAGTCAGCTCAGACTCTGCTAACAAGTAAACAACAATTGGCAAAGAGATACACACCTAATAGCAGCAAAGAAGTTACTGAAGGAAAGTCACATCACCATTCATACTGGTTTTGCTGGTGCATTTATTTCTACATTCATTCTCCAAAGGTTTACTACAATACCATGGGAACATACAGCCCCCACCATCCTGAGCTTTGCAATAAGGAAGCTGCTCACCGCCAGTGTAATTTTATCAGCCACATTTGTTTAGCCTAAAATTTCAAGCTTTTGGGAACACACTGGCTGGAGTCTCACAGCACCTGGACTAGAGGCTGGTGCCAGGGAAGAAGATGCCAACTCTCCTGGAAATGAAGATCACCCTTGCCTTATCCCTGGGGAGTCAGGGAGGTTCGTGGTTAAGGGCTCCTTTCTGCAGGACAGGGTACAGTCAGTATTACACAGGGGAGATTTGCAAATGGGCCTCATGCTGGCACTTCAATTATTGCATGAAATGTTTCTTTAATTACTTACATGCATAGAGAAAATATTTTAGATGCTCCTAGTAATTCCATTAGACAGCTGCACCAATGAAAGATTGTTCTTTAGGACTGAATATGACTGACTGTAGGTGGATAAATAGAAGCTGTTTTAAAAACCTGGCTTAACTGTTCTTTAGCCTAGACTTCACATTGGTTACAAGAACACAAGGTTGTAAACTAGCTCATCCTAAAACCTGAAAAGACATCTAAAACAGACTTTTGAGGTCTAAAACACTCTTCTAATAGATTGGGTGGGATTTTCAGAAGCACACAGTATTTGTCTAAAATTCTGCCTGAAGTCTGTGTTATAATGCCTGAGAGGGGACTTCAGCCAGTGCCGAGAGTTTCTGATGATCCCACCCCAACAGCAGCAGCACCACTGAAATGCTAAATGACAACAAAGGCTTCAGTCAATAAGTTCTATGACAACTTCTACAACTACATTTTTTCTTCAGAACAAGCCTAGTTTTCAGAACTACATGATGCTCAAATACATGAGATGGAAGAGCAAACCACTGCCTATTCTACACAGACTTCCCTCTGCATGCATAGAGGGTGGGTAGGGATCACATTTGCATCCACAGTGCTGTCCTTCCCTGAATATCTACACTGTGTTCCATGTTACTGCTCTATACACATGAATGGGAAGGCTTTGACTGGGACAACATATTATCCATTCTGCAAATCCCACAGGGGGTTAATTCCGTAGGCAGTATTATTTTTGCCTACATGATGGAGCTGGAATCACACTAACTGAGCTGGAACTGAAATCTGGATTTCTTCATTTACTGTCCCTCCTGTGGACTCCCAGGCTTTGCTTCACCACATCACACTGGAACAACCCAGGAATCCCTTTCTCCTTCTACTGCACTTACTTTTTCCTCCCAAACCAGATGAGTAATACAGCTCATTTTAGGCAGACATCTATGCAAAACAAACGCAACTATATGAATTTCAAGTCCTAGTTCAACTTTCTGCATCAGAAATTTGTTCCTATGTGTAAGTAACAGCTTATCAAATGACCTGGTACCTCCCTGAAATAGGAGAAATGGGAAGATTTTGAGATACTGAAGAAAAGAGATGCCTCTGAAGAAGACCACAGGAGCTCTGACTGATCAGAATTCAGTTCTCACCAGTTATGAATGTTGATGATTTCCAAAGACACCAGAAGGATTCCCACAAATAAAAATCATACAAGTATAAAACTTGCAAAAAGTACTGGACCTGGACAATTTATCTTAATATTGAACCCAGTGTGGTAATAAAAATACAGTATATGTAGCCAATAAACAGTTTTATATTATCACAAGGACAGAGAACAAGACTGTTGAACCAGAAGTATCAGTTTGGACTCCTATCTATTTGGTAACTGGTAATTCTACTTATATAAGGCACAATTATTAGCCTTTTTAAAAGATCACTCATAGTAAGTGGAAAATTCTGTATATTACAGAGTAAAAAATGTACCTACAGTTAAAAATCAACATACATATGAAACTAAGTTATTTCTGAACCCATACAAGGTTCAAAACCAAAAGAGACATACTAGTTAACAATAGCAAATACACTATGGGTTTTGTAAATAAGGATAAAATGTAGCATAAGCACAGAACCATTTTGACTGAAATAAAAATAATTCTAAGTTGAATTTTACCTTCCATTTTTTATTTCATGTTTACTTCTTTTCAGCCTGCATTTTCACTCAATGTAACACTGAATTATTGCTACAATGCCTCAATTCTGAAAGATTCCACTACCAAACTTTCAATTTTATGATCCTTCTAATAACTGTAAGAATATTGGCAGACTTACAGGACTTGCGTATTTATTTCACAAAGCTGAGAAAGGGACAACATATATGATTATTTGTTCAGTGGCTAACCCTCATGTAAAGCCAGGAAGATTTATGCCTCTACCAGAGAGTAATTTTTAAAAATAATTTTCTGGCAGCATTTCTGAACTTAGATGTTTGATGGCTTTGAAAGTAATGATGGCCATAACTTCTGATTTTTTTTTTCTATTTTCACCCCTAAGACATTAATACTATTTACTGTCTTTAATAAATGAAGAAAATAAAGCAATTTAGATGGAAGCATGGAAACATCATATCAGATGCAGAGGAAAAGAAGAGGTGAATCTTGAAATTCTCATCTACAAAATCTAAGGACATGAATGAGAACGAGTGAGAAGTGCTGCAAGAAAAAAAACCTTTGTGTTGCTTGTTTTCTCTTAGACACAACTGCAGCACTGTGTTTGGGCAATGTTTAGTATCAGCAAAGGAGAAGAATGCCCTCCCCCAAGTCATTAATAACAGCTCTAAACAAGGTTGCTCTGCAGTTTTGTCATCTGAACAGCATCCCAAGCCACCTGGTCTGACCCATCTGGAAAGCTTAAAGATTTTAATTGTTTTTATGATACTTTCAATTTTTAATAGTGCAAAATGTTTTGCCAAATAATGTTTGTTGTTATTTAAAAAGCTCTACAACATATCATGTTGATACACAGGAGGAAACCAAAGTATAAACAAATACTTCGGAGTACAGACCTCTGGATGTACAACTTCTAACTCTGGAACACTGAGATTCTCCAACAACGCAAATTGCAGATGTCCTCTAGAATGCTCATGTTCTAATCGGAAACAGGTATTTCTCTAAGATTTGCACTTTTATAACCTCTCAGCTTTGTTGCACTGATTAGAAATATTAATTTTGGAGGCTCATTGTCAAGGAAAGTACTGGCCCAGACCTTGTCATTCTGGAACAAGGTGAAACTTACGCACTAACAAATCCCAGGTCTCACTCTACTGCATCTTTGGTGGAGTTTCAAACACTGACTCTGTAATGATACAGAGCAATTCCCTTAGGTCAGTTGCCTTGTAATAAAGCACCCAAAAATCCCCTTTCTATTTGTGTTAGCTAGAAGGAAATTTAATTAATAAATATCAATGAGGCAACTGATATTAAACTTTGCTACAAATTATTATTAAGATACTAAAGCACAATCTGATCCAAACACTGACCCCATGAACATACTCACTCAAGTCTATGTTGAGATTAAGACAAATCATTCATGCCAAAGAGGGAGTGAAAGAAAAAAGGTTTCTAACATGACTTAAAAGAGCAGGAGAACATTCTTCTCAGAGAGAGTTCATTTTATACCTGTGTGCTATTTCTACCACAAGTATATTTCAAAGCTGAAAATTCCAATCTGCTGAAAATGATTTAATGTCTTTTCAGTCCTGAGCTATTGTGGAGGCCAAGGTATCTATGGGTGAGGTTGCAAAATAATAGAGGGAGAAAATTAAAAAAATTAAAGAGTTGCTCCATATAGCACAGAAAATTTTCAAACTTTTTAATATCCAAATGTTCCTCAGGAACGCTGCCAGAAGGAGGAAAAAGGCTTGTTCTAAATACAGTGTACATCAAGTCCATTTATTCTCCTTCACTGAATTTAGAAAGAGATTTTTGGCTGTTCAACTTTGCTAAAATGAGAATTGGATATATGCAGCCTCAAACTGAATCTGTAATTTTAGTTTTCTAGTGTTACAAATTAGGCACAATTTAGTTTTCCAACTATTAAGCTGTAGAAAAGAAAAAAATAATAGAAATCTATCAATTCCACTTACACTTTCCTTTCTGAAAATTTTTAGGTGAAATAGTCTATCTAGGGAAACTGGATAGTATGTCTTTAAAGTGTCCTAGTTGTAAACAGAAGTCAATAAACGTCACATTATAATTCAGCGCTTCATGAATTTTATAGAAGAGAGAAAACCATGCACTACCTTTTTGAAGTCTGGAAGACAGAGCCACAGTTTTAGTTTGGAGTCAAGTTCCAAGTTATATTCACAAGAAATTCCTTAATCTAAAAAGTCTCCTTCCCCCCTACCTTTGCTGAAGCAAATTCCTGCCATGGAAAATTATTATTGCTGTTTTGTAGATTTGCATTCATCTTCTAAGATAGTTAAACCTCTTCTCAAAAGATTAAGGCAATTATTATTCATTACAAATATTAACATTTGTACATTTCAGACAAATCAGATTGCTTGGTTCATTTCATGCTTACTGGGAATAATATAGTACCTTCAAAACCTGGTTACCTGTTAGGCGACACCTTTCCTGTTGCTTAGAGGAAGCGAATGCTAGGAAGCACCATACACTTGCTATATTTTTAACAGAGATTAACTAGTACCTGATTTAAGAGTGCATTCATATATTTAGTTCCATTTTGTGGACCTAACTACAGCCAACAAATGAACTGAGTAAATGTAGAAGCAGATGTCCCAATGGCAGAAAATGCATATTCAACTGAAGAGAATTATTTTATAACTGAAGATCTCTTATTCCTTTTTCATCTTTTGGTTATCATGTTATATAGAGTTATATGGAGTCCTGAGTAGTCTCCCTTTAACTTCTGATGGGAGTCAAGTTTCTCTTCTCATAGTTTTCTTACGTTTTATTTCCACTGCTACTGCTGGATAAGCTATCTTTTGAAACATTTAAACCATAGTGAAAAGCAGAACTCAGTTTACATAACGACACCACTTCTTGAAGAAGACCACCCTCTTCTGGTGTTTCATCTCCTTCCTTCCCATCTTTCTCCCAAGGGACCAGAATAGATGGATGTTGAGCAAGACTTGCTGGGAGCTGATCTTCTGAGGTATTGCTTAGTGTTTCATTCCGCTTTGCATACTTCGAGGAAGAATAGCCTCCTTTGAAACCTTCTGGGGAAGTAAACTGAGCACTTGGTCGTATTGGAGATGGGGATGTCATACCAGTGGTGTCCACCCTGTCATTAATAAAGGTTTTGTCACTCTTTTCTTCTTCCAGCCTTGAAAGAGATTCTCTCTGGCCACCAGAAGAAACTTGCTTCCTTGGTGATGGAGGGAGCTGCTTCCCATGGAGGACACTGTCATCCTGGCCTAGGTTCCACTCTGCTTGATCATTAGCATTGCTGCAGAGCAGGGTAAGGTTGCTCTCACTCGGTGCATTTGACTTGTTCTGAAAGAAAAGACATGTTTATAGTTAATGTCACAAGAAATGTCTCTACACTGGCATTTTTGAAACAAAAGTACTGTAAGGGATTTTATGTGTTCCTACATCATGGATCCCCTTTAGGGTTCAATGGTACAAAAGAACAACCCCAGACACAATGCAAGAGCAAGGGGTTTTACACTTCCTTGCTAGAACACTATCTCATCCTAAGGGTCACCTTTGGTACAGAGGAGGGATTTCTGTCCCCCCTTTCCATTCAGTCTTCGCACAGGCAGTTTTGACAGTGAACAATGACACACTTTTCTGGTTTGTACCCATAATATGAGTGGGAGGGGGCCTAAAACTAAAACCAGATGGCATTTCCTCTTTGCTTCAGTAATTAATTATACCAACTTTGAATATTAAAGTTTTTTGGCCAAACAAAAATGGGCATTTTATTAATCTAACCCCTGTGTGACACTTGTAATATAAAAATTTTACAAGCTTTATAAACATTTGCATCGGTATTTGCTGCTCCAGTAACAAATCTTCTACTATAGGATCCCTTTCAGCAAAAGTAAATGTTGGACAGCTGATATGTGCTGGAACTCAAAAACACTAATATTTTCTTGGCTAGTATCACAGCAGTGACTTGGTGAAGGTTTTTAAAATTGTAGGCAAGCAGTCTGTTTACACTAAAGGACCTATGCAACCCTACCTAAAAAAGGAACAAGGAGCCCTCTTAGAAAGCTCTGGAGTACTATTCTAGCAGTGTTTTGGGTGCAATTACCACATGGATCCCATGACTTAAATCAGGATGGAAACAACACCGTATCACTATGACTAGTTACAGGCTGGAAAGCGAAAATAGAAATGCCTTCTAAACTGCATAAAAAAAGACTAAAACCATCTCCAGGCATATCATTTTGAACACATAAATATAATATTCAGTTATTTGATAAGTAAATTATTATACAATTCACAGGTATATATGTGGTTACTGTTTTAAGGAGAAAATACTGTTCCAAGATGACTTAGTAAACTGGACAAAGGGTAACAGAGTTCTTGGCTGGTGAAAAACCACCATGCAGGGACCAGCAGGAGTGTACTGTTATGTAGCTCTGGGAAGACACACTAGCAATTCTGAGGACTATGCTGCAGTGTCTGATCTGCATGTTTTTGATTCTGTAACTGCAGTATTCCACTATAAATGGGCTTGGGTACTTTTTCAAATGAAAGCAGAAGACTAACCGCAGTCTTGTAATCAATGTCATCCATTGACCTAAAGAAATCCAAGCTCTTTGCTCCTGAGAGTTTTCCTTGATCTGAACTGTGTGTGCTCAGCGTGTCCAGGATCTCCCCAAGCAAGTCCATTTCTCCTTGATGCTGAGGAATTATTCCAGTTTCACCAGAACCATCACTATCATAAAAGTAAGCAGAAGCTTCTTCACTGTCTTCTGATGATAACCTGAAAATAAAACCTTTTTCATCAGATAGGAACCTAAAAGTAATTTCATTACAGACACTTCCGAAAGGAGAATGCATTCCAAGACTTTTTAAAGGGAACATAAACCGGGAATTTCTTTCTACTCAAGGATTTTCCTAAACACAGATGTATATTATCAATGGAGATGCAGGAGCCATTAGCTGTCTCCTGACCTAGTTACACATTTTGTTCTAGTGGCAAGACACTCATACTGAAACCCTTCTTCCATCACATGAGCAGATTTACTGGAGTACTGCCTCTCTGCAAGGAGAACTGGTGGTTTTGTCTCTTACTTTCACTCTTGTTCATTGCAATACCCTTACCTCAGACCCCCAGCCCACCACAATCTTTTCCGATCTCTGTCTGTCTGAAATACAAGGGGTATTTCCCATAGCTCACTGTTTTGATTATATACTTTTAACACTACAGTAGCTCCCTCTTCCCTACTACATCACAGCTTAAGCTGCTTGATCTTGCTTTCAGTGTCCTTTCTGGTTTATATCAAAACTTACATGGTTCATTATCAAAAATCAACTCCTGAATTCGGAAAATGCCTCAGTGTAGCCTAAGCCTCAACTTATGACTTTCCTTTAGTTCTCACATAAGAAGACCTTGATATAGAACTCTAAAGGCATTATTTCTCTTTCAGACCTTCCAAAAACCTTCCCATTGTCATGACCACAACACAAATCTTAAAGAATTGATTAGGTGAGGTCACTGCCCACCATACTGATGAATATTATTTTGCTGTTTCTTTGCGTATGTAGTCTTTTTATCTGGAGTCTGTGAAGACTGAGGATCACATCAAGCTCTTCTAGACACCATAAATAATGAAAAGCTATGAATAGCCTATCCCTTTTTTTAAAGCAGATTTAAATCCTAAACTACTTGACATCACCTAGATCAAGAATCAAGCTAGCAGCCTGGACAGGAGAAATACGTGGCACTTGAGCTCAACTTTGCTGAATAGCACTAGTTACCCTCTCTCCTATATATACATTCACATCCAAACAGGCTCCTTACTTGCTTGTTCTCTCCATTTCATCATCGTCATCTTCATCCAAGGCAAAATCCTGGTTACTGAGACGCTGGTTGAAACGAGTCTGGAGAACAGAACATTAGCATTATAATTTTTTTTTTTCTATTTCAGCATGACTTATTTGGAGACTAGCTGCCACTATACTCATTAAGACTTCCTGAACACTTGATAAGGAAAAACACATATCGATCAAGTCTTGTAAAGGCTGTTACAAGAGGATGTGAAGTCCTCAAAGCATCACCAATTAAACAGAACTATTTTTCTTTGTGGCCTATGTCTCATTATTTATGTAAAGTCTGGTGTGCCTTATTATTTATGCAAAGCATTGATTAGCAGAAAACTGGCAACTGGAGGAAAAGCATCACTCAAGTCTACTAGCTACTCTTTCTTGAAAGGATATCACAAAAAGCACTGCAGTTTAGTATTTTCTGATAGGAATATTTGCCAAGCTTTAGTTGACGTGGTCTGCTGAGCATCAAGAAAAACGGATTTTTGAAGAAGTAAATACAAAAGAAGTCGGGAGTCTCTTTACATAGGTATGTTTATGTTAAGGTGTTACACAGGGTTGCAGAGTAATAGGCCAGCTCAAAAACTTTGCAGTAAACTTGCCTTTGTGCAGGATAATTTACTGTAGGTTACAGTCAACTCAAAGTCAGTGTACACTCGGAGCATCTCAGGGGGATTTCGCATGGACTAGCTACTGTGTTGCAAATTCAGACACTACCCTATGGAGTACTCACTAGCCTGTTACATCCCGTTATTATTTAGCAAACAAAATTAGCATAAGTAATTCTACAATAATTGGAAAAAAGTCTCTATCTTGATCACAACATTTAACTCAGGAATTTTAGTCTCTTGGGCTTCAAAAATGACTGTCTTAAGGATTATACATCTCTTATACTTGTTTTGTATCAAAACCCTGCAAAAATTAACCATACAGGCAATCAATCCACTGAAGAGATTCAGAACCTTGAATAACCACCCATAATTTAAAGACATATGCACAGACTTTGTGCAAAGGGAAAACAGCACAAGCTACCTTTGTTGAGGAAAAGCAAGCAAGCAAAAAGATGTGCTACTGCCCACATCTCATCATGCAGTTCACCAAATGCCTTAACCTGCAACAAGTCCCTGATAGAGAAGAAATACGGCCTTAATTTCAAACTACAAGAAGCTTGAAAACCTTGCACTGTGAGGATTTCAGTATGTTACTTATTACAGATGTTATCAGCATTCTATATATACCAGGACCCTCTCTGTAACTCCCCCGTCACCCCCTTATTTTCAGGAATGTCTCTCTTTAGAGACTGAGACATTTGTTCTTGTTCAACAAGTGAGGATTTAATTAAAGCAGCAAGTTTTGCTAACACTTTCCATAGTTCTTCACCCTCAAAGAGGAAACATATGGTTCTTAATGTGTTAAATCAAGTAATAGTTGATAAAAAGGAAAGAATTATTAGCATATTAAAAGCCATGGAAGAGCCCCAAGATTCATACTGAGCAACAGGTATAGGATGGAAGGCAGAGGAACACACTACTCCTTTTTGAGTTTTGTGAATTCTTTGTGTCATTCCCATTACTGTTGCTATCCATCATTTTCCAGCTCGTAACTAAAGAGAGGTTAACCACTCTGTCTTAACTGATACTCCTAATAAGCTTTCTTACTGACTGCTGTCACAACTACAGTCACTGTTTACAGCTTGTAAGTTGCTGTTCTAAGTATTTATCTTCACTGGGACAACTAAAATACTTTGTTTCTGTAACACTGGAAATTAACCACTTCCCTAAGAAAATTCCAACATGACAGTCATTGTAATTAAAGCTCTAACCTGGAACTAGCTCTTGAAGGGCAAAACCCTCCCAATTGCACCAAAATTAGGTGCTACCATCATATTTACTTCTACTAACATAAATGAGAGATTTTTCAGGGAACAAGACTCTTTAAAAATGTTGAGAAATTCAGAAAACAAAATGAAAACCAACACTTCTTCATCTGTACATGAATTAACTCTGTCAACGTAATAAAATCCTACATGATAACACTTGCCGATTTGTTGAAATAATGTTTCAGAGATTCACAGGTATCAAGCTTCAAGCAAAAAGGGAAAAGAAAGAAAAGAAAAAAAAGGGGGGAAAAAAGTTGTGTCTTTGAGAAACAAGAACTGAATTAAATTAATTAGCATCAGCAAACACCTCAGGCATAGCAGTGGCCCCTCAGAGCACCTACAGACAGTACTACTGCAAGTGTGTTAGTGAAAGCAAGAACAATGTTATATAAAGGAATATAACAGAGCATGTTGATAAACCTAAAACCTTCCCCCAAAACAAGAACTTCGAGTTTCTGAGGGTCAGAATCTGTATTTGAAAAAATATTTTTGTTACCAATTTACATTTTTTGGGCTGTATTATAAAATTATACAGGGAGACTTTCAAGAACTAAATCAAATAAAATGGGATTTACACACAAAGGAAAAAAAATGTGGGGAAGGAAAGGAAAATATTTGGCTGTAAATAATGACCTTCTCCAGCATTTACAGCTCTGTGAGCTAGCCACGGAGACAACAAGCAACATATGTTTTTGAATAGGTGACTTTCCTCTATGAGCTGTAATAAAAACGACTGCAAGGGAAGGGTTTGTCCAGACTACTTTGCAAAGAAAGAAAAAGAAAGAAAGAAACCCTTAATAAATTCCAAAGGAGAGCCATAAAACTTTTTCAGCATTCCACTAGGCAAAGTGACAGAGTTCGTGCACCTGCAAAAGCTGTCAGAGTCATTTAAGAAGTCCTTCCATTACTGACGTATCCTGCTGTTTGCAGTTATTTAAGCTTTTAATTTCTGTCTTTTCTACATTTTGAAGTGTGTAACCTTTTTTATACCTCTTTATGAAAAAAGGACAGACTTCTGCTTCCTTCCTGATTAGCATTCTAATAACAACCAGACCATTTAAATTTACTACCACAAGAAATGATATGGCAACACTCCTTTCTTGCTGCAACAGAACTTTATAAAGTCTTAATAGACTGCTGTCATGTTTTTTTCTATAAAATAAAGGAAAAACCTTCTTTAAAGTACTCAATTGTTTTGCTTCTTCCAATAGTTCTGCTAAGGTAATAAATCTATTAATGTATTTACTTTATACCAAAACATGAAGAGGGATTCAACTTTTCCTGTTTCAAATTTTACTCATCTTCAGGCACATTGCACCCTAAGATTCCATCTCTCATCTTATCCTTATGTGTCCTTTTTGTATACACCATATACGTCTTTAGTTTCTGCCTCACTTCAAAATCTCCCTCTGCAAGTGACCTACAACCTATACAGAGCTGAGCAAATGCTGATTGCTGAAATAAGAAAAATAAGGGGGTGACAGTATAAATAGAGTAGAACCAAACAAAGTGAGAATAAGTCCTTAAACTGCTCTCTTCTGCTTGCTGGTAGCCTCATGAAATGTACTGCTTTGGCATAAAAATGCCAAAATACATGAATGCAAAAGGATTTAAATGTAAGGTAGTTACATTCTTGACTGGGCATGAAAGTCAATCTTTGAAATGTCAGCTTTTTATATAATGCTAGACCTTTCAGAAGTCCAGCTTTTGGGAATGAGTGCTTATTGATTGATACTAAGGCAGGAAGTTTAACAAGGCTGCTCCTATTAATTGTCCTCAAAGTGAAAACCAAATTATCTTTTGATAAATGGCACCACACATACAATTTCACATTTACTGGCTACTCAATACATCAACACATATAAATTTTTTGGAAAAGAAAAGGATATGCAATAATTTAAATCTATGAAGTGCTGTTTCCTTTTTCTTAAAAATTTAGAGATTATTAATTCAGTAAGAGAAAGCAAAATAAATACAAGGCTGGTATTATTTATGATTCAGTATTTTATTTTACCCATCCTCCTCTACAACCAAATCACAGCCATAATTGCGGCTCCGTCCAGTAGGGAAGCAAAAGATCTCTAATCAAACTTTCTAGTTACGCACAACCTGTCACCTTTCTTTCTGGTTAAACACTGTGACCTGAAGTGATGAATCACAGGAAGGTACTTCACATTACACTCCACAAGAGCCAAGACTGACGAAAGGAAAGGAGAGATAAAAAAGAAGAACAGTTTCTAAACAATAATGCTTTGATATATATTACCTTAGATGTCGTGTTTGTTTATACATATATGTAAATATAATTATTATATCACAGGACTCATGGACAATTTAAAAATTATTAATGTTAAATAAAAAAACCCCAAAACTTCATCCTTCCTTGAGGAGAGACCACCTCTGCTTTAACAGATACAGAAATATTGATGAGGCATTTGAAAGAACATAAAGTGATGGGAAACATCCACAGTTGTGTGCCACGAAAACATCATCAGTTCTGAGATGCTGTTAAAATGATAGGAAAACAGAGATAAACAAAAAAGGTAGCCTCCCAACAACAGAGAAAAATCCTTTTCTATGACAATAAAGAGTCTGCAAGAGCAGAAAATCCCCAAAAATCTGCTTAGAGTCACAGACAGACAGAAATATGTGTTTGGGCATAGTACTTTGAAATGACAAGTACAGTGTAATGCCACAGAGATCTCCACTGACTACAGTAAAGTTAAAGGCAACACTAATGTCTGTGCTGAGGTAGGATTTATTATAAGTAAGGGTGATAAATTTGTTGAGATACTTAGCCACGGATAGCACACTGTAATTATTTATGTTCTGAATTGTTGTGGTGAAAATATGAACAAACTCTAAGCTCCCCACCTTTTCTGCATGCAAGACTCCTGAACACAGGTATCAGAGGAGAATTTTTATTTTTAAGAATTAATCATGCTTCTGCAAATATTTTTCAGAAATAGGTATGTTTTTCACCGAAACAAGTAAACTCCCACTTTCCCTGAAGAATCATGGACCCTTTTTCCCTGAGGAAGCCTGAGCCCCCCAAATTCAGCCCAAGGCCCCACACTGCCCACAGTCAGGCATCACCTCCCAACAGCCAGATCCCACTCACTCTTCTCAATGGCACAGAGGCTATTCTTAGCTAAAGTGCCTGTTTTCAGCTGATGATGCACCGTGGCTCTGTGCCACACATCATTCTAGCTATAAAGAGTGCACCATCCGAAGGCAGCCTGGCTCCACTTTAATTGGCAACAAGCACAAGTGTTAGTCTTTTAAAACAGGACGTGGAGATTTACAGTGCCATTTGCAACAACTAAAGCCAGCAGCTCATTTTTTTTTGTGGATGATTTTAAGAATCAGATTCACCAGGCAGAATTTCCAGTTACAAAAACTGAGAAAAAGATCACCTATTTTCCCTTGTGCTGGCTATTAATGTCTTAGGTACACTCAATGATTAGATGGAAAGAAAATGACAGAATGGAGCATTGAGGGGGTCACAGCAGAGAGGAACAAGGAGATAAGGGAGAACGTGTGTCAGAAAAGAAACACTAATCAGTGTCCATATGCACAAAGCCACATGAATGTTTATATGCACAAAGGTAGAAAAGGGAACACGAGTTTGAGGTAACACGAAAGTCAAAAGACCTGGAATTAACTCAAGTGCACAGTGTGTGACTTTAGTGAAGCATAATAGCTGTAAACCCCGTTTGTCTGGCTGGAACATACAATTCCTAAGCAGGGAAAAGAAAGATTACTGGTTAAATTCCTATTTTGGTTAAAATGGGCATCAACAGAACTCACATGGTAAAATCACTGCTGGGAGCACCATTTGCTGATCATGTGTGATTTTCTCAGAGGAAAACTTACCAAAAATACTGAAGTTAAAATTTACAACACAGACGTGATTGTAAAGACAAACATTCTATACCTGCAGACTTTAGGAACACTGAACTCTGTCCATCAGACCCATGGACAGTGGAAGAACCTATCTGAGGGAAGCTCTGTATGAAGCTTGAAAACAGACAGACTAATCACACTTGCAAGAAAAAAAAATAATTGTGCCTTGGAAACAGAAATACTGACTCCAAGCACATTTCTAGACTGTCTAAGGCTCCCAACCAGAAGAATTAACAAAGAGGAGTCCCTTCTCCTGTTTGATACTAGTAGGAGTCTTCTGCTCAACACAGAAGGTCCTTTGGCTGCAAGGCACTGTGAAATATGGCTGGCACTTGAATTTTGATGCTACTCACTAATTTCAGATATTTTAGGGTCAAAATTAGACAATTAACAGCAGGACAGGGGAGTTATCAGGATACAGACTAGATTCCAGGTGGGCTGAGCCCTTCATGCTCCTCTCTCTCCATTTATTGCAGAAAGAGCCTAGGGCAGCATTGCTAATAACTTCAGCATTTCAGAAGTGTCTAAAATTAGACGGGTCGAATCTGGGCTCTCACATTCAGAGATGCTGAGATCCCTGCAGGAAAGGCTTTTCCTGTCTCTTCTAATTCTCCCTCCTTTTGCCCCCAGCCAAACTTTTCCTTTAATTGAACTTCTTTATTATTTTTTTTTTCGTTCTTAGGTACAGGATTATAGAGAGAAAGAAAAGGTCAGGGAACATACAGTACTAAAGCTGAAGTTTTAGATGTAAAGTGGTGCTTCAGGCCAGAAGGCAAAGGCAACGTGAAGTTGGGATGCAGGTCCCAAACACTGTCTGACGGCTCTTCTGACTCCCTGCTTTGGGGGAGCCAAAACGTGACCCACAGAAGACAGAAGATACACAGCAAATGAAAGCAGAAGATAACACTGTGACATTAAGATGTCAATTAATTCTCCCGATGAAAAAGTTAATCTGATTAACTCCTAAGGACAGAAATATTCATCCAGTTTTGAAGGTACTTTGTGAGACAGCATTTTGCTTGCAGATACTTCAGAAAAAGGAAACACTGGCAACATACCAGTATGGTTTGTTTGCTTGCAGAAGAAAGACCATCAGAAAGACTGCCTCTTTCTGTTCGCTAAAAAACTTAAAGACGGCAATAACAGTCAGGAAAAGCCTCTGCAAACTTTTTGATTGCATACATTTTTCTTTCGGTAAGATCAATTAGATCAATACACTGATGACTTTGCCTTGAAAAACCGAACAGGGTAACAAAAAATTCCAGAGCAATTTCCTGACCATTGTCCTATCTTTGCATTTCTGTATTTTTTTTTTTATTTTTTTTTTTTCCAAACTGGAAGCATGGCAATTAGTGCAGAGATTTCTCAAGTGATGTCTACTGCAAAACTGGGAGACAAGTCACCACACAGTTTACACCAGTTTATGAAAGCAGAATGAGGAGCAGAACTCTGCTGCAGAGAGTCACTGTCTCTATTCAGAAGACAGGGTGGGGGAAACTATGATCAATCTTAAAATTATGTCTCTACTTAATACCTTATATTCCCTACTCCTGAAAATAAGATTATGCATGATACATGAAAGCATATAAATGCTTAATTTGCACAAAACCCAGATACTATTTCACTTAACAAAAATCAAGGCAGTAACAGTTGCTGTCTAAGAGGTTTTCTATTGTAACAAGCCAGGCTTGCACGAGGCAGAGGATACATGTGCCTCCAGTACTTCGGAAAGGTACCAGAAGCCACGAGAGGGCACTCTCGTAATCTGCAATTTGAATTTTGGCTGCCCAGCTTTTTCATTTTTAATTAAACGGAAATCTGACTGTTTTGCAGAGTGAGGAGATCTTACTTGACACACCAAGACAAAAGATTTTTCCCCAAATTAAAGGAAGCTAATGAGATCTACAATATTTTCAATTTACACATTAGCTAAAGAAACAGAATTTACTAATCAACCAAAGTTTACTTCAAAACTGTATTTTACTTTGTATTTATAAAATGTGTTTTACATTAAAAACTAGCTCTTACTTAATGGCATCTGTCAATTTATAATATTTTAGTCAATGAGAGTAGAAGAGACCTCCAATAACATAATCACCATTATCCGTGGATGGTAGGCATAGATGTTATCTCAGGCAGATTATATGAATACAAATACAGGTAAATGCCTTTAATCAGAGCTTTTATGTTTCTTAAATCATTGTGGGGAAGTTTGTGCATTTTTTTTTCCTAAAAGAAATTCAGTCATCTTTACAGAATACTCAGTGTATTTGACACTGCATTATCACAAGCATGTCATCTCCTCTCTTACGCTTCTGGAAAAAAAGTCTTCAGAATAGCCCACTCTCACCATCTTTTTCAGGTTAGGAGGGCAATCAGTTACTAGAAGCCCTTTGTAGCTAATGATTATGTCATTCATTTTACTGGCCATTGTAGGAATATTGATAAATGGGGCACTCCTGACAGTAAGGTTATTCTGAACACATCTTCCTGCCTGACACTTGCTATCTTTGTTGAACAGATGCCAAGCATACCTACTGCAAGCTGAATATTTATTGTATAGTTACTAGGATATACTTCAATAAAAGTGAAAAAGCTCCATTTGCAATATTCTCCAAAAAAGAAAAAAAGAATTCAAAAATGGTAATTCTCTTGTATTTGAGCATACCAAGAAAAAAGTTTACTCTAACTTGGCTTTTATTACCTTATGCAGAAGTGTTTTTAAAACTTTATCAGACACTGTATTTGTATCCTGCAGAGTCATGGCGAATAGTTCATTTGTTATCTTTGATACAGGAACATTTAAAGTAGTGTTGACACACAGGGATTCCTGGTAAATTCACACAGAGTCCAAACGCCCATTTCCATTACAGATGCAAAATACCTCAGTACCTTTAGGCATGTACTATTACATACATTTCCTTAGAGAGAAGGGGGCATTCCTAACTTACTAATTGCAAAGTGAACTGGTAGTTCCTATTTTGTATTCTGCAAATCTTCATGAGTGTTTTATTAGCCATGAAATACATTAGGACTATTGATATTCTGAAATGCTCTGTTTTCAATAAGCTACCATAACACCTAATATAACAACAAAATTACAAAGGTCATATTCATGAAATCAAACATATCTTCCTGGCAATCTAACCAGAATCATAATAAACATGCTTTCTTTTTAATTATGTATCAATTTGGAACAATTTTACAGAGCTTCTACTCTGCATTTAGGCCCCTGTGTACCCAGAAATTTGCATTACCTGGGAGCATATAATGAAATAGAATTAAAACAGATTATGCAAAAAATGAACGCACCACAGTCTAATACAGGCCCTACTGTGTCCTTCTCACCCACAGTTAAAGGAACTCAGCAATATCATTGGCAACATAGTGCACACGGTGTTGAAGCAATCTCATGCTTGCAATAACTACTATCTCAAAAATTTTAGCTGGTGATTTCTTGTATTTTCTATACCTAATTAATGTAACAGATAAAACATACCAGAGACATATCATTAGCTCTAGGCATGAAACAGTTAACAGCAGTGCACATGCCAAGGTTTTAATAAGGCTTAACAATAAAAAGCTTCAATCCTCCACTTTCACTAGATTTTGTTGTTGTGGTTTTCCCTTGCTTAGGGCAATCCATCTGTTAATGTTGACTTGCAATATAGTTAAGCTCACACACGTATAAAAAGCCTAGAACAGCGAACCTAAGCAAGAGGAAGCTCAAATGAATATTACAGAGATAGAACGATTCATCTTAGGCGAAGATTAATTGTGTGCGCACACGCGCATGCACACGGGCACGTAGGAGTGCACTCCCGTCAGTTCTTTTCTTTTAGGGAAGACTTTCAAAATGCAAATTATAGGAGGGCAAGCTGATCACTACAGTTTGCAACAGCGCATTTAATTATTTATCCTCTGATTAGGTCTTGACAGCTATTTTACATGCTATACTTTTTTCTATTTACTGCTATTTTTTTTTAAGTCTATTGCCTGTCTAAAAAAGAAAAAAAATACAATAAAGCCACGATGACAGCAGTGATAGAGCTTAGTAAATATTCATTGTTAAAAATGGCTCTGCACTGTGACCAGTGCTGGTATTCTCCCTGGGCCAAACTGGCCTTGTTTTCAATAAAACCAGAGAAGTACCCTTTCCCTTGAGCCCTGTTAGGCTGAGGCTGCAGTTGGAACTGTCATCTTCACACAAAAGCAAAGGGGCTGGGTTTTACAAACGCAAAGCCTAATTGGGAGATCTTCATGGCTGTACCCTTGACATTTATTAAAGCCTCATCAACAAAACAGGAAATAACCGTACTAATTAGCAGACCCATATACAAACTACTGTTTGTTGGGGTAAAAGCAGATTCACTTTTAATTGTAAAGGAAACATCCTCTCAGACCCAAAAATCCTGTTATGACCCAATTTTTAAAATAATCTTTCTCAGTGAAGCAAACTTTCATATTGTACGTAACTTTTCAAAGTAAATACCTTTTACAATATTTCAGGTAACTGTTAGTATTTGACTATTTCCAAGATGTGGAAAAGACAAAGCTCAATGTATGCATCTAATATGACTTAAGATATAACACCAAAGTCTTTATATTTACAATTTTCTAAATGTTTCAGTATGGAAGAGATAGTAATAAAGTGCAGAGGTGCCTTTTGTTCGGAAGCAATCACTATTTCAAGCAATCATTCTTCTGTTCCTTGTTTATTTAGATTTTGGAGGGATATCCAAGTACACAACTGAATCAATATCTGGTCCTTACTTTAAATATGTATCAAATTTCATGAACCCTATTTTCAGCACTATCCTTATACTGATACAGACACTTATGGACATCATTTTAGGAATCTGTGTGGAGAAGCTCATTTGCAGGATAAAGAGTTATTGCAGGATAAAAAGGATTAAACCTGACAACAATAGCACTCTGAAATTCACTTCTTTTAAACAGCAAATTCAGTACTAGATCAAACACAGTCTCTCTCATACACATGCATTGTGAATCCAAATATATACTTTTATTTGGATGTAAAGTTTAAAATGACTACTTACTTATAAAGAACTTGTATTGATGTTATCTTATTTAAACACAAAGAACAAATATAAACACAAGAGTAGCAACAGCAGACTATTATTTTTTAGAAATCTTTTGGTTTGTTTGCTTCTGGGGAGGAGGAAAAAGAGGCCATAGCGTGAGTGAGGGGTGAAGGAGTTCTTGGAGAGCCATCCCCACGTGCTCTTTCCTGCCCACTGGGTTCATGTAACATTTGGGACAGGAGCCGTGGAGAAGATACAGCACCTTCATTTGCAGCAGGGCAAAACTGTGGAGCTGCTGTTTATATGATTTGCTAGAAAATAAACCCTATTTATGTACATGGATATGTATGTGTGTATACACACAGATTAACACGCATGGGGTATATGTATGCACCAAACAAATCTACAGACAGATATACACTCCTGTCTTTTCAAAGCTAAAAGACAACTGGTAGGAACAGCAACAATTATAGGATTTAGCACTATACAGCAGTATGAACACAAAAACATACAGAAGTTAAATTGTTCTGTCTGAACACATCTTCAAAAGAAATGTTTAATTGTACTGAGGTAAATTATATCCCTTTGCATCCCTAGATACCCCTGTACGTAACACTAGGCAGCACTGCCATATCAATGAAGCAGAAAGTCTTTCTTTTATTTATAACCCTACTAAAAATGTACTTAATACTCATGTACAATTCCATCATCATTTAGCAGTAATCTGCATCAGTTCTATGGCAAATTTCACAAACTTTCCATTTATTACTGATAAAAACTAATTCAAAATCAAATTGATTCAAAAGACAATCCAGATTTTTATAACCGCAACATCAAAAGCAAAAAAATAAATGTTAGATCAGTTGAACTGAATTTCTATACTTAATTCTCGTATAAGGAAGATGCAAGTATTAAAAATCCACGTACATCATATCAACAGCATGTAATAATGTAATGTAAACAGCCATATATTAAAAATAAGCAGGTAATAATTTGCAGAAAAAAGTGTTATGAAATCTCATTGTTTGACATCTTTGAAATAAAACTGCCAAAATGAATCCAAAAACTGAAACACTTGCCAAAGTTGAGACACTACACCTGTTACTTCAAACTACACTAGAAAGGATTAGAAAACAAAAGCCAAGGCATTGTCACTGTATTAACTAGCTGACTTATTAATAAAATAATAAATCATAATGATCTGAGCAAGGTTAAAGGCCATATGGCTGACAAAACAATTTATTAGAAACACAAAATTACCATGTCTCACCAGAAGACACTAAAAAAGATAGCTTAATAAAGATCTGTGAATAGACCAAGATGCATTTTTAGTGAGACGTTTTTATCAAAAACAGTATTTAGGAATTAAATCTAAAATCCATACTTAGAAATCTCATGTTCTTTACCCTCTCAACAGGGATGAAATACAAACAGCACTTCTTCTCCATACAAGCAGTACAGCAGTATTTCTAAAAACATAGCTTTTAATCACACAATAACAATAGAGACACACAACAGACAGTAAAATCATCTTAAACAAATTCACCAACACACTACTGTAAGTGGCAAAAAATTCCCCCTATGTGTGTGAATACGAACAGAAGTTTCAGGTGTCTTACCTGTGCCAGTCTTCGTTTTTCTGAGCTTGTTCTTTTCTCATAATGCGATGTGTAGGTGGGAGCACTCTGTACTGCACCAGCACTGCAAGTTCCATACTCTTCCTCAGTCTCCTATGCAACAAAAGAGGTTTAAATTCTTTTATTTATAATCATTATCTGCAAACATACCCTCCATATTATGCATGCAGAATGCATTCAAAATTATCTTGCCACAATCTATTACTGTCATGAAAATACCATCTGTAGTAAGAAAATCAAATGTAGCTTTTCAAGATACTGGATTACCAACATTGTAATTTAAAAGTTGAATTATCAAATATTTTTGAAATTTTTCTTAAAATAGCATAAAAAATGTCTAAGAAATGGTTCCTTCTCCATACAGAAAAATCTTATGTGGAAACAAAATCTTGAATGGGAAAAGCAGCTGCAAAATGCCTAAAACATCTTTTCTAATGAAACTATTAATTTGTCTCCAAACATTGCTGTTGTTCACAAATCTTATGAAACTAAAACTGGACAACTACACCTTTTGAAATACATTGTACTGCAAGACTCTCCCATCTCAAATTCTCTGCTAGAAGCAAAGGCTTCGATTGTGATATCAAAGCAATCAACTTTATGAAAACATACATCCTCTTAATGTATCTTTGAAGACCTCTGTTGTTCTATGATAAAATATGCAAACAATAAAGAGATTATTCAGTGGATGCATAGAATGACAGATAGTTGCCAGAGGGCTCGTTATGAAAAATGTATTGTTGAACAAAGGGCTAAGCATATTTCAAAAGTCATTAAAAACACAAATCTCATGTGATTTGTAAAGTATAAACTTCAAACTGATACAGGAAGCAATGTAAGAAAGTAAAAAGTGCACTACATACCTTGTGTTTTAACTTACTCTTTACTTCTTTTATTCCTTGCCTTGCCTGGTTTTTTGCCTAGAGAAATAAAAGGACTTAAGTAGCTCTGCATGACACTGGCTGTAGTCACAGAACATGCTTTATGATGCCATACCTATTTTACCTTTTTTTAAAACACCTAGTGATATAAAGAAGAGCAATAACCTTTATGACAAGTTTCATACATGCACTGTCACTATACTTCTTACATTCATGCTTTGTCTGTATATTTAAGGATTTTTTTCCAGTACATGCATGCCAATGCTGTGAAAACCTACATACTCAAAAATTCTCCATTACTACTAGGGGCAGGCTAAATATGGTCATATACACGACTCCTTTATTTGAAATGTTCCTTGAAATTTGAAAGGGCATTTTAGCAGTAAAGCATGTTGAAAAAATGTTCAGGTTTTTAAGATGACTGCTACAGTGTTCCAGTCTGGCAACTTGCAGGGCAACATCAATCTTAAGAGAAATGAAGTGATTTCATATGCAGATGGAGATTTTGCCCAGTGTTGCTGAACAGCATAGTGCTGCTATTTAGGGGAGAATTCTGTATGCATTAAAAGAGGCAGACAAGGATCATTGTTGCATAGAAAACAGCCAAGAATATTCTTCAATACCAAAATTAATTATCAATACAGAATACTACGTTCTTACACTAAAAAACCATTTCAGAGAGACAGAGAAGGGAGGAGTAGAGGAAAAAAAAAAAAGATGGGGGCATGACACCAAAAAACCTAACCTTAATAAAAGAAGAGGTATCTTCCTTAAATGAATATAGGAAAAAGCACAAAGGTTTTCAAGGTTGCCTTGAAAACAGGACTTTTAAAAATATATTCAAGGGCATAAATATCTGGAAACCACCTATTTTTATACAGTTTTCTGTACATGGCAATTCAGAAAAAAAAATCATTTTCTTGAATCAAGAGGTCAGAGAGTCTTTTTGATCCTTAAATCATACATCCATAAGCTCAGCAACAGCACGATGGGGTGCCATGTAGCAGATGCTAACCTGAAAGCCACTTTAAACTTTCCAGATCATGCTCACAGCATTTGGATGAATTTTGGAGTGCTTTGTTCTAACTCTGAGGGATGGTACCAAGAACATTACTCAAAGCCACCAACCAGTCATCTAACAACTAAGAAATACATATTTCATTTCTCCAGTAGCAGGCTCCATAAAGGGCAACAACACAGGACATTAAGTGGGGTATAAATACAAATAAATATAAATACACACAGATCCTCAAAAATTCACTAGTGTTTCCTGGCATATACAGAAGTTCACTCTGAAGAACCTTTACTATCAAGGACATAATTATCAAAATGGAAGGCTGGGAGAAGATCATATAACAACAGTCTAAGATAGTGCAAATTAAGAAGAATAATTTGCAGACAACCCATTAATGAACCGTGTTTTAAATTATGAGTCCATGGGTATTAAGTATATTTAATTTATTTACCTGTTTCTCTCCATGACTGCTGTGTTTTTCAAGTGATATAAAATGAAAAATTCCATTTGAAAACTTTCCTTAAAATACACTAGCTTAGACTGATTTATTGATTTATTCAGGACTACTTATTATGCATCCAACTAGTGAAACAATTAGAAAAGCAAAAAGGAAACCAAAAGTATTTTCCCATATATTAAAAAAGCAACCTTAAAATGCTTCCCACTTCATTTTATACTATTGCAGTTTGACCATACTGTATAACACCATGTAGTCTCACATGCTTTATTGGTTAGGCAGTCTTTGAAAATAAGATCTTCTTTTAAGATCAGAAGTATAAACATTAAATCCAGTTAAACATGAGTATTCCAATAACCATCTTTACAAGAGCAGATGATTTGCTGCACACATTACTGATGCTTTACCACATCTTTTCAATAGTGCAGCACTTAGTGCCAAAATGAAATTGCAGCTGTGTATCAAATAGCTAAATGATATTCAAATAAGCTTCTAGTGTATATTAAAACTGAAACAAAACCAGCACATTAGTGCTTTGAAAAAGTCTACTTTTATGTACAAGCTATCTGGAAGACTGAATCAACTCTAAATCCTAGTGCTAGATGAGAAAACAAATGAAGCTAGACACATTCTACTGGTTGAAGTGCTTTTCTGCAATACATTTCTAAAATGCCTAGGTTTTTAAGCAATCAGGAAGAACAGGAGGTTGTAGGAAGCTGCAGTATTTTTCTGTATTATCTATTTGAAGTAGATGATCTTACAAATTTATATGCTGTTTTCACAGCCGGAGTGGCTTTGGTCATTGCTGTGTTGATCAGTGCACCGCCTTTCTGAAATACACAGAAGATGTATTTTAGCAACATTGTAACGCAAATCAAACCTTAAGACAACATCAAGGAAAAAAAAAACGAGTGTGCTGTAATGAAATAATCTTGCTTAAAAATGGGTAAGAGCAAACCCAGCTGTGTTTCTTCTCCAACCTGCTGTCTGCAGCCACACAAGGGTTACAGTACGTCATTACCACAGCTGACACATTTATCAATGCATTCTAACAGAATGGTGTATTTTCATTCTTCATTCACTGTTACCAGTTAAAAATCAATTCAGAAGTTAATGCTATTTTTCATGTGTTCCTATCATATTTATTATGCAACTAAAAAATACTTTGACCCCACAGAAAGAACTATCTCATTTAATCACACAAGAATTCTCTTAATCTAAAATAATATATATTACTAATCCTATACAAGGTTATACCAAGGGTCTTCTGCAAACCAAGCTGTACAAATCCATATGAACAGAACTGCTATTTACTAGAAGTGATGAACTTCATATCAAAATGTACTGTCACACCTAACGGAATGTAACATGATACAGAAAACTGCGAAATCTCTAACTATAAAGACAGGAAAATCTTATGCATTTTGCCACTTGTTTTTTGTGTGGAATTTCCTTTTTTTTTTCAATCATTAAGAAGAAAACCCACAACATTATTGCATATACCATAGACATGTTATTTATTACAGAACACACGTTTTCCCCACAAATGAACAAACCTTTACCATTACACAGAAGCAAGAAAAAGGATAAAGACTTAAAGGACAGAGCAGTCAGTATCATTACTTAATCAAATTTATACCTTCACTGTATGCATCCACTGTTGATAAGATCTTGAATTTCCTGAAACAGAAATTTAAAATATAACACAATCAAACATACATTCAATGTTTTAAATGCTTCAACCATCTTCACTACCTGCATAAAAAATGCCCTTGGAGGATTATCTATTAATTCTTTCCAGATAGATAAGGAATGTAAAGAATACATGTTCCCTAAGAAAGAAACGTAGCAATCTCTTATTTCATGTTTTCTATTTCCTTTGTAAAAGTTTATCATTTCATCCCAGAAAGTTTTTAATACCAATTCAGGTAGAAAGAGAAATTAAAACTGTGTTAATGTAACATACTGCTAAAAAGTCTAAAAAGAAAAACACTAACTCAAAGGAAAGAACAAATATAATTAATTGCATTCAAGCACAATGATCCCTCTGGACAAACTTTCAAGCCCCATAATGACATGGATGCTGAAGGTGCCATCCCAAGGAAAAAGAACAAGAGAAAAGTCTAAGGGTTATGGCACAACTATATGTTCCTGTGCAAGAAAAATTATTTTAAATTATTGACTATATCTACTTTCTTTCCCAAAGAAAAACTTCTGAAGGCAAGTGAGAATTACTCACTTCTGTAGGACCACTGAAGACTATCAAGCCACTAAACTAGCCATGAAGGACAATGTTAAATTCTACTTGATGAAGAAATGATTTCTATTTCTATTTCCTGAAAGTGCTTCAGGTAAACACCAAAGATTAGGTCCATGATCAAGTTTTAGAGCACATCAGTCACTTCTATACTCCAGTACTGTGAGCTGCTGCTGACCCCACAGAAGACATTCACTTTGGATAGTGAAGTTTCAAAACTGAGTTTGACCATTTTCAAATGATCATACTGATATATCCTTGAAGTTACAGACTTTTAACAGGAGTTCTTTTCAAGCTTTGCAATAATCAATTAGTAAGGCCTGGGTAGAATTATTACACTGACTAGTGAAAAGCCAAAACATTCTTCTAGAACACATCTGAAAACTAACGGGATCACTGTAAAAGGTATTACAGAGTTTCTCAATCAGGTTTAAAAAAAATGAGCTGTTTATACTCCTATCAGGCACCTTCACACGTTCCACTAAATTTTCGAGACATCCAGGCTCTTGGGAATGATGGCACAAGTGAAAACAATGCTTACTCAGAGAGAGCCTGATGGTCATTATGATCCTATCTCCACTAAGTACGTCAAAATAAGCAAAAATAACTCATTTTTCACTTATTTGATCTGGCTCCCTAGAGCTGTCCCAGAAGGAAGCATGCAAGTAACATGTAATAAGGTGACATTTAACCAGTGCTAGTGTGTTACAGAAACTGCATGAACCGTAAGTACTTTCTTTAACATGACATTTCATAACTTCAATTCTTATTTATGTATCATCTGGATTGTGTGTGGTGTTGTTAACAGTGACTCTTTCACATCTGAGCTATCTCTGTCACAGGCTGACTTAAACAATAGAAACAGTAAATGAGATCACAGCAGATGACCAAGCTGAATGATCATCTCGTTGTCTAGAGAGATTTCATGGAAGGCAATCAAGGAAACAGATAAATGTTCATCTACAGATACGGCCTTGCTAACACTGCACACTCTCAGTTACAGCTGAACCTCTTGAAACCCTGTCAAGATAACACTGAGTCCTTAAAATAAATTATTATTACAGGGTACTTTCAAGTGTTTTCACTTCTTCAGTTTTCCTCATTCTATCACCATTGATATTAGACGAATGGGGGGAAAAAAGACTGAAGTAAAATTCATGTAATTAATAATTACTTTAATTAATATATTCTACAAAACATCCAAGTGCTAAGGTGATCCATCACTCTATTCTTGTACTGAAAGTTACTTGAAACTCTTGAGAACTAATACTTCCATAGAATAATATGTGTAAGAGAAAATAAAATTTTTAAGTACAAAGTGCAAACTGTAATGAAGATGGCTGACATTTATTTTCAGATGTAGACACACAAAACACATTTTGCATCCTTTGGAAAAAAAAAATCATTAAAAAAAAAAGAGAAATTTAAGTTTTCATCTTCAATTTCCAGTTCAATTTTCTTTTCTGGTTTAGTTACACTTGCATATGGGGAAAAATGCCAATTTAAAAACAGATTACTTAAAGAATCACTTTCCATTTGATTGAAGTAGTTTTAAAATTAAACTCTCTACAGCTAAAAATGTGTTCACCTGTCCTTTTAACAGCTTGTAGCTCATACTAACTTTCCATGACTTCTCTGAAATCTGGGTTTCACCTGTTTTTTTAAAACTTTGGGCTTCCTGATCAAGTTGATGGGAGTTAACTCTGCAAAGAGATCATAGTTCTACCCCATTAGCGTCACAAAATGTCACCTTCCATTGCATCCATATTGTTAGCCCTGCACTTCATAACAATAATGAGACAGCAGTTATGTAAATACTGAGTATGTGCCCTAAGCAATTTGTCCACAGTCTGGCAATATTCAGCTCGCCTGACGTGAAAAGTACACACGCAGTGCAATCTACCCGAGAACTGATAGCAAAGCTAAGCAGACCCCCCTGAGCAGAGCCAGGTGAGACATGGTTCACAGCCTGCCAGAGCACAGCCAAGAAACAAGCTTTATCTAACTTCTATTGCAGTTTTATTGCAGCCTCCTGACCCCTAACTGCAGCCAGCAAACAAGCTCTGCATACTGACATCACCTATCTGAATAATGGATGCTCAATGCCTCAAATCTGTTTACAGAGCAGCATAAGTTACCCTAAAAAGGCAGGAAAGAAGTAAATCTGTATAACTAATCACACTTTAATCAAGTTTAAAAACCACGAATTATGTGGTAGATCCTAGTGCAAGACACAGAGGGCAGAGGCAGCAAAAATCTTAAACAAAAGCACTTATGCACTCTGAGTACAAAAAAAAGCTATTTTGCAAGAGGGAGAGATGGTTCTGCATCTGATAGTTTCTCTGTGGGTGCCAAATTCTCTCCTCTACATATGCCCAGTCAAGGGTAGTCTTGCAAAGGAAGCTGCCATATGCAAACTCTGTGGATTTGCTCAAATCACATAACCTCCATCCACTGAGGAAGCTTCTACACCACTTTCAAGATTGACCATAAAACAGTATTTGTGCTGTCATGAACATTTTGATCCAATATTTTGATACCATCTATTATATCTGTGCTGGTTTTGGCTAGGGTAGAGGGAGCAGCTGTGTGGTGCTTAGTTGCCAGCTGAGGTTAAAACATGACAACACCTCAAATAACAACAGACCTGTACTATGTGTTTAAAAGGAAACCATTCAATAGTACTGTAATAATCAGCTGGATTCAACATGCAATCTTCCACATGGGTTAGCTAATGTGAAAAGCACTGTAACAATTGTCAGAAAACACAACCAAGGCAAACAACATGAGAAATAATATTTTGTTTATGAGAAAGGCAAACTTCCATGTCCCTTCTCAAATCATATACAGAAGTTAAAAAAAAATTTCCCTTTCTTAGAGGAACACATTTTCTGAAGACATCAAATTTCTCTTAACATTCAGGAAACCATTCTGATTTCTACACTGCAGAAATAATTAGATGTGAGAAAAAGGTAAGTGTTTATGGAAAAACTTAACTACCTAGAAGTTAAGCAGCACAAGTATCCAAATTATTTTAAAAGCAGTTTACACAGAATTTATCATATTATAGAAAGGTGCTGTTAAAAATGTAAACACTACAGTGATATCCCATCCTATGCTGAAATCTAAGTATTATTTCACTGGATTAAACAACAATATCTTCATTTAGTATACTGGCCTAACTAGATACATAATAGTACATGTCCCAGCACTGATTTGTTAAAGGCTAAAACCTTTCCAAGAACAAATGGAAACAGTGAAGCAGCAACAAGATTAATGACTTCTAAAATTTACAGGACATCATGAGGACACCATGTTGAACAGTTCCCAAAGAAGAAGTGTCAATGAGTACACACAAATTAATTCTGTACCTCCACAAAAGCCTCCTGCTGTGATTTCTTCTTCAAAAACATCAGAGAATCCTCTTCCTGCATTTAATTTTGATAGTCGACCATCAATAAACTGGAGGTGAAAAAAAAAAGGGTCACACTTTGTTGTCTCTTCTACTGCTTTACAGTGTTATAGTTTTAATGTGTTCATTATAATGAATATGTATGTTCAAGGCAACATATGGCTTAAGGATAATAAGGCTTTTAGATGGACTTTGCAAGAGCAGTTGTAACTATGAACAGTAGGTATATAAAGTATTTTATATAGATCAAGTAAATTATCAATATTTTCTATATTTTTAATGGCATGAAAAGAAATTAATTTATTTCCTTACAAATGGTAACTTTAGATTTGTAAACATAACCATATAAAGGTCACTGAGACAACTCCTGATGTTCTGTTATGAAATTGTAAGTCTCCTTCATATCATCAACAGAACCACATAAACAAAGCTCACTATGGCATCCCTTTCTGGGTAGGCATCAATAGATCTGAAGCAGAACTTGCTGTACATAAAAAGTCCATTCAGAAAAAGCGAAAATATTTCCCCACGCCCAGTTCAAAATAAAAATAGATGATGATGATGTCCACTCGAGGTCTATTGCAAGCACATGTATTCTACATGAAGAATGGCCCTATGGAGACAGTAAGTGAGGGGAAATTGCAGCAGGGCCATCAAGTGAACAGCAGAGGAAGGCTGTGGCTTGGCTCCAGACACGGTAGCAACAGCAGGTTGGATTTGATGGGCAGAGTTTAAGCTGACTTGAAGGGCATTTCCCTTAACTGTACAGGAATGTGACACAAAGGGCCAAAACAAAGTGAGGCATAATGCCAATGCAGACCCCTAAGACCCTCTGCACCTTACTGAGCTCAGTTCAGGGTTGACACCACTGTATTTTTAAGTTCTAATACACTGCTTTGTTCTTTGGGGTCTTTTTAAGCACTAATCCTTATTTAGGTGCATTTACAGATGCATACTGCAACACTTGCCCTTACGCAGAGGTTACAGCTGCATGACCACATGGATTTGCATCTACACACAAGTTAAATACAAAGACTGAAATGATCCAAATGTGTCAGAAAAAGTCAAAATTATGTAATTATTGATTAAACCTCTCAGAAGGGAGAATACATTCTTTTCAGGAATTATCAGGCTTCAAGGAAGTACAACAAGCACATTCTTATAAGGTTTAAAATTCTTTTAAGAAGCAACCCCTCCCTTTTTGTTTAGAAAAGGCTGAATCAAGTCTGACAGATAAAGTGAGAAAGCATTTATCCAATTACACACAGTTCATCTTCTGTAAAGAATTATGAGTTATTCGCTGGTACTAAACAGTACGGAGGAACTAACCAGAATTAATTATTTGGATTTATCTTTTTTTTACCACAGATTATCCAAACAGTGTCAGTGACAATCTGATGCTTGTCAGTGAACAGACTAGTGACATGAAAAAACTACTTTCTCAGAGCACAAAAATTCCAGCAGCACGAATAAGGCAAACACAAAGATAATTTCTCTCTCTTCCTTGTCTAAATTCCTTCTTAATTTTTCATTTTACTCCAAGTTGGCTTTCTTCCAAATAGGTTGGTTCATGGTCAGACCACTGTGGGATCACTGGATTATTTCACAGTAAGAGAAAGAGATAAGAGCACCTTTAGCTACCGCTGTGAAAAAAAAACCCAAACAACGACCCCCCCATGCCACGCCAGCCTTTGAACTGTAACACATTATCTCTTTGGGGAAAGTTATGAATTCATTCCATGCTATAAACTAGTGTAAGATTTATGGACATACTCATCATTTGGTAAAATCCTATCAACAGAAGACTGAGACACTGACTGAATTTGAGCATTTAATGTAAATACTGCCAAAGAGAACTGTTAGGAAAAATATATTGGACACATTATTTAAAGGAAATGATAAGTGTTAGTAGTGGTAGTAGTAGTTATTACTTTTGAGTAATTTACTGTTAATGGTTGCCCTTAAACTGCTACATGAAAAGAAGAGTGTGTGGAATTACACACAAAATTTATGGTTTTCTCCTTCCAGTTTTCAGACCCATACTCTCTTGAAAAATCTGAGCCTGCTATTTTAAGAAATGTAGTCACTGTGAGATCCAGAGAGCTCTTGGGTAACTACTGCTTCCAATGAAAAACTAGTAATTCCAGTGTTACACCTGGATTTGAAGGTGATTAAAGACACAACTACCATAACCCTTAAATACTTTTGAATTCTAAAACCGAAACAGAGCCCACATCCATTTCAGAACATCTTGTTGCACAGTCATTCATTCAGGCAGCAGTAAAAATGCCAAGTCAATGTATCCACTATTAAAACCAAAAACATTTTTGGAAGCAAATAAAACATGAATGTGATTTCCACAAAATAACAGTGCAATAGCTTCCAAGAAGAGAGCTCAATTCAAAGTTTGTAAAAGAAATTTGAATAATTTTCAAAGGCTTATGATTTTTCAAGTCTTTGTCCTGCATTCATTATTTATTGTTCTAACTAACGCTTTCCAACATTTTAGCAACAAATCCCAATAAATGTTGCAGATTACATTACTGATACAATTACACTATTTAAGGAGATTACACTATTTAAGGAGATAGTCTGGCACTAGACTTCATGCTAGTTCTAAAAATAAATTCATATTTTCCCTGGACACTCATCAAAACTATTTTTTGCAGCTTGAAATAAAGATTAGTTACCTTCCATGCTACCCTAATTAAAGGAGAGCTTTGCTAAGGCTCAGAAAAAGCTAACGAATTGATAGCATACATAGTACAAATACCAAATATGTGGGGAAAGAAAACAGTGAGAAAAGTAGTAACATAGTTATACAGTTTAAGAGAACAAACATCTCATCTGAATAGAAACTGTCATTTGCAGCATATTTAATCAGGAAATAAGAATATTTAATTATATAAATAATAGTTATTTTCTTTGTAAGAAAAATATTGCTTTTACAATTAAATATCCTAATAGTTCCAGAATAATAATAACCAGGGTTTTAACACTAACTCTATTCGATCTAAAAGGAGGCTTTAGAAAACCAAAGCCAGCAAATTTAAGTTCACACATCCCTATAGCTGTGATCCATTTAATCATATTTAACATTAATTACTTCTATGAATTTCTGGGAACATACATGTTTTCCATAAACAGTTTGGTTTATTCTCTTTCAGAAAAATACAAGCAGCTCTTTCAACCTCCAAAATACATGAGGCCGGCAACATGATGCAAAAGTTAACTCCTTGATCTTTAAGTCCAAGAGAATGGTTGAAGGCCAGAAGATAATCTAGACATTGTTCCCCACCAAAAATATCATGTCTCAATTCTCAGTAAAGACTAAGATGCTGAATAAGGGAAATGAAAATAAGATACAAAAATTAACATTATAATACCTGAGAAATAAAACTCAATAAAAAACTCTCTAGATTCAACTCCGGTACATGACACTAAGAAAACCAGCACATACATCCGGAAGTTAATTGAATTTTATGAATCTGTCAATGTGAAGGGAACACAGTCAAAGTGAATAATAACAGTACCATTATTTAAAAACCAAAAGTTTTTAAAGGTGTTGGTCTGTCGCTTTGCCCTTAGCAATTTAATGAACCTTACAAATTGATTTTGGGTGAGAAAAATGTTAAATGAGCAAATGAGAGATATATGAGTTATCAAAACACTGATTCTCACGGACTGACAATTAATTCCTAGATAAACAAAATGCAATTTATCTGTACGAGAGAAAAGACTCTTGCACCTCAAAATACTAGTTAGATGAAATAAAAGTAGAGTACCTGAACACTACACCTGAACTTTAGGTTGAATGAGGACTGGCCCTAGAAAGAGATTAAGAGCTTGTAATGATAGGAAAAGCATCAGGCTGAGCTGTGCCCATCGTAAAGGTTAAGTGCTGGGACTGATCCTGTTTAGAGGTTAATTAATGATTTGGGTACAAAAGACTGGCATGTGCTAATACATTTGGGGATATCACTGAACAGAAAACACATCAAAGTTAAATACAAAGTAAAACCAGATGATGTTGGAGATGAAAATAATCTGAATGGGAGTAATGTAAATAATTAATCCCACAATTTATTCTGACAGAGAATTCCTGGTACTTAGGTGAAAATGTATTACAACTTCTGAATTTAAAAGAATCGGTAAATTAGAAGAACTAACATGTTTTAATGTGGGAGAGAGAAGATTAAAAACCTAACAAGAAAAAAGGATAGAGGAAGGATTTTATAAAATGGCACAAATAAAGCTCACGTGTCACTAATGGCAAAAAGGTTGTATTTAAGCTACCAGCTTTCTGCTTGGTCTAGGTTTAAGGCTGCCTCTAAGAACTATTTTCTGCTTAAAAGACTTTCCAGAACAGAATAAAAGACAGTCTGGTCTCCCTGAACACAAACAACTTTGAAATCAGATCATTTGTCAGTGGGAAAAACTGGAGAAGATGCAGCTGGGCTGAGGATTAGCCGAAAAAAACAGGACTAACTTTTGCAACAAAAACTAGAGGAATGAAAAAAGCCTACTACTATTACTACTACCACCACTATTAAACACCACACATCATCAAAATTGTTACTATTTCCTAATCCTCTAAAATACATTATTTCCTTTGTTTGAAATAAAATTAACACAAACTAAAAACAAACTGTAAACTGATTCTGTTTAAATGAACACTTTAAAATGTAATAGATTAGTACAGAATCATGCTGACAAGCCCATTCATTTCAGTGGAATAAAATCTGTTTCTTACAGCTGAAGATCTTGCTTTAGTAGTAGTAGTGTGACAACACTTGAGAAACATTGCTTGTAAGCACCTTTCTATTAAGAAAGTTTCATGCCACCTTATCTCACAGAGATACAAAAAATGGAAACAACACTTCAATCTGTTACTTCTTTCTGTTTCAGCCCAATACTTCAAAAGGTTTCAGATTTCTTCTTATTTTATATCTCTATTTACTTTTTTTTTTTGTATAACACACACCACAGTAAAATTAAAGGGGCCCAGTTCAATGATCCTATTTTCACAACATTTCTATAAAGTACCACCCTTGCACAAATCTTTACTTTAGACACTAGCCTCTGATTAACACCAAATATTTTTTGAAAATTGAAGATTCTACATACAATGTATTTCCCTTATCTATAACGGCAATAATATCATCAAAGAAGTTCCCTAGATCACTTAAACATGAACTCCCATGCATCAATCATTCCAGGTGCTTGCAGGCAAACATATACTTGTAGGAATCTTCTGATTTCATTCAGATTTTCCTTGATTTTCCTAGAAATATAGTAATAAGTTTAACACCCTTTTGATGCAATGGGGTCATCTGACGAAAAGGGAGAAAAAAAAGAGTTACAGGACAAAATCCAAACGAATAAATAATTTCAAAGTCTGTAATCAAACTATAACTGAGCTATGGCAGACATTCAACAATTTGTTCTCTATTAATCCAAAATCTGCATTAACAGATCAGCTAGAATACTGCTCAGGCCACCCCTATGGCTCAGGCTTGTAACATTCTCTGCGTGTATGCATCAAAGACCCTACCAAAGAAAACTGCAATTGCAGTATGAATCCAGTTTTTAAATAAAACGCCACTGAAGTTCAATTTAAGTAAGCACTATGTTGTTCAAGCTCTTTGGTCATGAGCCAAGAAAGCTGAAAATGAAGTTCAACCATCAAGCTGGGAGATCCGTGATTTTTCTTGTTTAGATGGGTTGCTGAGTAGCTCTGAAAAGATGCTGCACTGGCCCTGCACCCTGGGGTTATTTTTTGGTTTAGTTTTACCACCGCTCTTTTTAACTGTTAGTGAAGATTAAAAAATAGAGCAAAACTGGGATGATTGTACACAAAGTACTTGTATTTATATTTCATCCCAGAAATTCATAACCTGAAAGGAAAATGTACTTAAATACAGATATGTTTTAACAAAAAATCACTGAACATGAGTCATTTACCCTCTCATACCTGTTTAAACAGCTGAAGATTAACAGCAGTTTCCAAGAACTGCTTAGTTGTACTGGAACGATGCTTCACAAAACTATTCTCACAGAAAGTTATAGGCTCTCCCTAAAAAATGGAAATAGAAAAAGTGAGATGACAAGTAGAGAACACATATATGCTGATTTATACAAAATTCTCCATCACAAATGTATCTATTTCTTAATACTTCATACATACAAATACTCCCTTTCAAACAGTTTTGATTAATGTGCATACAACTGAATAAATGCAGACAACAACAAAAAAAGCCCCAAATTCTCATACAATATTTAATTAGTTCACAAAATACATGTTACAATTGAACCTCAGGTTTATGAAGTCAGTCTAAAAACATATGCACCAAAACATGATGATAATGAGAAGATAAACAAGTATTCATTGCCTGTTGAAAAAAAACTTATTGAAAACAATATTCATTTAAAAACAAGAGATGAACATGCAAATTAACTCCTATGTTGCTCTCCAATTTCATTTAAAATATTTTATATTCAGTGTGCACAGACCATTGGACATGCCTGAGAATTGTTCTCTTAATTTTGTTATTCTTGTCAATACTTTGCGATAAATACTTGAAGCTGTTTGGCATAATTGGATAAATAATAAGAAACATTAAGAAGTGTATGTGGTAATCAAGGTACACAAATGGATTTCACCAAAAAGCCAAAAGGACTCTCACCTAAGTTTACAAAACCAAAGTTATTAGGTTAGAAACAACTACCAAAGATCTCAGACAGAAAACTTGGAATACAACAAAATGCAACACCAAATGTACCACAGAAAATTTTACTACCCAAAAACTAAATCTACAGTGTAGTCCCGTAACAGAATAAAAGATACCTTGGCCATTCAAAAGATCAAAGACAGCTGCTATACTGATCTTTACAGCAGCTCCAACTGGCAGCCACTTTAAAGACAGATTTGCCCATGCCCACGATCACCACAGCTTTGTGTTCCTAACCCCATTTAGCTCTGATGGCATATGCCACTTCATGCATTTTCTCATCATTCTGGTCCTTCCAGAATGTCAAAAAGTGTTTTCTCCATGTGACCTGCGTGAATGTGGTGGAGAAGCTCTAAATCATTTTCAACTGTTCTTTACACCTTACACTTTGTTTTCAAATGGTTCACATGTGACCCAAGGAAATGTTGCAGTCGAAACACTGTGATGTCACTATTCTTATACATTCAAAAACTTCCCTGTTTCCAAGTTTCTCTTTTAAGACACCTAATCCTACTCAGGTAAGTATTTAAGTTCACGTTTAACTTGGTTTTTTTACATCCTTACTTCTTTATGGAACCTCTGGTTTTAGCAAAGATCTCTCCTTGGAAGAGCTAGAATCCTTACATTTACCCAGCACAAACCTTCCCCCATCAGAGGGTAGCTGGAGTGCTCGGATACAAACCCACCACAGTAAAATACGTCAGCACTGTGTCAGTCTCCAGGAGAAGCACCCAAGTTACTCCCCCTACTTATCCCAAGATAACTGGTGAACACTGTACACACGCAGGACATGCTGGATCTGCCAAAGAGCTTGAAACGTTCGTGGTACTTTAAATAGCACTGCCTTCCTGACCCACTTTGCATTAGCTATTCTTGAGCTCCTAAAGACTCATGTCTTAAGAAGATGACCCCAAGCTACTTAGCAAATCAAAGTGCATCAAAACAAATGGAACAGTCTCCAGTGAGACATGGTGGTATGAGACACAGTGCTCCTGAGGGCAGACTTTCTCCTCAGTTCTGTTGCTCTTCCAAAAAATTTCAATGCAGCAAATTAAAACAACTCTTTATACATACATACATTTTATATATATATATTTGTTACACAAAGAAGCAATTTAAGGAAATACAGAGGTTTTCTGGAAGTGCAGCTCTGACCAGATGACGGTTCATGACATAGTAGGAAACATTAAATTTAGGATTAAAGAGAGAAAATATTTACAAAATATACCATTTAGAAAAACAGAAGCTAAGCTCCGCTTCCCACTGTCACTTTCCCAATTGTCTGAGAAGATGAAAGAGAAAAAGGAGAGTTTATCTTCCAGTAGGAGAGAAAACAGGCGTGCTTGCTCTCCCTTTCACACCAGCCAGGGAGAGGGAGCAGTCAGACAGTTTCCTGATGGCACTTCTCCTGCCCAAGTCATCCAACAGAACACCAGGATATGGTAGTTCAACACACATTTTTAGTGCATGGGTGTAATATTTTCCCAAATATTTTCCTTTAATCACTGAATGCTTCAGATACCTGGTAAGCACTTATGCATTGGTACATCTGTTCCCTTATCAGTACAGTTCAGAGACAGAATAACCAAAGCTATTTCTTTGCTTAAAATTTATTTAGTTCTATAAAGAGTTCACATGCAAAAATCATCCACATTATCTGAACCTACTGATTGTGAGACTGCTTTAAAAATCTGAGTAGGTTTAAAGCTCCTATTCAGCATATGAAAATGAGAAAATCTGTTGAAACCCAGAGAAATTCCACACTGAAGTTTTCTCGGGCTGAGTGTGGTAACTTTGTTGAAATTGCACTAAATAACACAATTAACTCTGAGCTATTATTTGTCCAAGGCTCTGAACAAGAAAATTGTTTTCTAAATAAAGCTTACAAATCTTCAAGATTATTACTGTAAACACAAAGCCTTTTGAGGTGCTATTTAACAAGTAAATTATTGAATCAATATAAACAAAATCAGTTCTAGATGTTTTCATATATAAAGCTTATACCATTCTTGTTTCTGCAAACACAGCCGACCACCTTTAGAAACTGAGTTTTGAAGGAATGTTTCTCTGATATTTAACTACCAGACCATCAACTGGCCCTGTTGTATTGATCTACAATGTACTTTCAAAACAAGTTCGATCAAAACCCAGTGGGGACTCCGTACTGAAAAGCAGACAGCTAATACTCAGACCAAACATTCTATGCCCAAACATGATATCTGTCCTTTTAACAACAGTTGCTATAGAATATTCTTCCCCTTTCATAGCTTGCCACACACAGCAGGAATTTCTTACTCTAAGCTACATTCACATTTTAAGCAAGCTATTTATACAGACCTCAACAGAACATGAAAACTGAGCTAAACCAGTGTGATCATTTTAAAAGGAAAAACAACTTAGATTAGAGGTATGTTAGTGCTTTCTAAATCTAGTGATATTTAATTTGAACAAGAAGTTCAAATATTTTTTTACATCAGAAAACATTACATCGCTCTAGCATGAGGTGACTCCTGCCAACTATTAGTTCTATTGCAATGATTAATATAATTTCATATTGCAGGTCTCACTTATTACATGAGGAGTAGGTAGGTATGGCCATAGCTTTGTTGATTTTTTTAATAATTTATCTTTTAAAAACACCATAATTTTTAAACATCATTTTGGTTTTGATATTAAAATTTCTCTGTTTAAAATCAAGGAAGTACAAAGTTAAAATTTCATCTGCTGTCATGACATTCAGAGATAAAGGCCAAAGGATAAGTGGGCATGCACTATGATTCCACTCAGGAAGGTACCATTTCCAAATACATTTCTCTCAAATGTGTAAAATGTTTTGCAATCTGTCAAAAAAATAATAAATTCAGATATGCTTATATTTCTTACAATCACAATTAAACCCTACAAGTCCTAGTAATACAATATTCAAGAAAGGAAAACTACATACATAAGACAAATAAAACAATATGGTTTTCAACATGTAAAATAGAATTCTTACGGAAGTCACAGTATATAGTCATAATAGATGTTACACTGGGTGCTTCTGGATTTAAACACAGACTTTGTTCTGGCATTTTATTACTCTGTTTCTGTACTCTGCTCTACTTTCTATAGCTCCCTTTTGGGAGAAAGGTAAACAAGCCAATGGTCATTTCAAGAGATAGCTGTCCTCAAAAGGTTTCATTTTGAAACTCAATTATAATCGATCATTATTTATGCACTGTCAAGTAATTCAGGTGCATTCTGAATCTCAAAATATTTGTATTGCCAGCATAACATTTTATTGTATAGTTTTATTGCATATTGAATGCAACACCTGCATCTGTTGGACTGCTGATGTCACTGCTTAAAATAGTGTCAATACTGGCCAAAAGCACTCCAGTTAGCATTCAATTAAATTGAGGTCTGACAGGTTGTGCTGCCTTCAACATGGAAGTTATTTCAGCCCCCTGGTGTGATGATGAGACCACAAACTCCTACTGCTGAGCCTTTGCGCTTTGTTTCTTAATTTCTGATGAGTGATGTTACAACCATCATAACTCAAAACAAATCCATTATGCATTTATTTCTTTTGTTTTAACATTGAGACTTTTGAGGACTTTTTCCCCAAAAGAAGTGATCTTTTTCAACAACTTCATCTTTTGCTAGGTAATTCTTGAAAAAAACCCAACTTTTCAAAGGCAGAAAATAAGATACTGTTGCTTATTTTTCATTTTCTTTTAATAGATGTGTCATAAAGAGGCTTTGTTTACTTGACGTGCACTTGAAATGTATTCTTCTTGCCATTTTTTAAAAATAAAAAATGAAATATCACACTTGAATTTCCTCCTGATGTTTGCTGCTTTGAAATATACAACTTTTCTGCTTCGCTTATTTTTTCTGCTGATGTTAAAATTAATCTCTATCATGGTGAATACCTTAATATTCCCCACTGTTCAACTCCTTCTTCATTCTATTGCCTACCTCTCCCTCTCTAGACATAGATTGGGAGTATTACCTTTTTAAGAATTCTTTGTATCATAAATTGTTTTATTAACTGACAACACTGTGTATGATTAATGGAAAAAATTTACTAGTCTTTGCTTTCATCTGCAAGGTTTGCCCACATACATGCAAGGAAGAATGTGCACAGTAGAACAGGTAGGAAAAACACAATGTCACAGATATTCTAATAATAAAATGACACAAACTGCACAAATTGCCATATTTGTATCTATGTCACACCTATGCACGCAATTCTGAAACACAAAACATGCAATATTATCCATGATAAATCCCCAAATGCTGAGCTACCTAAAGAAATTAGGAGCAACAGAAGGTTCAAGGCGAAGTTGTAAGCACCCAAAGCAAACATAATTTTGATTTGTATATGCTTACATGATGTAAAAAGCATTTATCTCACAACACTGCTCACTGCAATGCCTCAGCAGGGTCAGACTCTAGTGATCAAAACTGTTTGTGATCACTGATGTTGCACAATGGCTCCCACTGCAGCTGCTGGCTGGGTGAGAATAACAACACACTGGCCACTTGCCTTTCTATATCCCAGGTCTCCTTATGGCAAAACAATTCCAACAGCCTCACTGCACCACTGGAGACCCACCGCCCACCACAGGCCACGCACACTCCCCTGTCACAGCACCTCACCCAAGGGTTCAAAATGGATTGCAGTTGTCCATGTGAATGAGAGCATACACAAAACCGCTATAATTCACCATTACACTGATAATACTTTTTTCTGGATTATTTTTTGCTCATTTATCAAATTACACTGAAGCAATATTTTCAATCATTTCAACCCACTGTGCATCAAGTGGATTCCTTCTGGATTAAACTAAAGCAGAGCGCCAGCTAGTCATGGATACTCAGCATTCAACACCAGGCTAAAATTAGAACCACAGTAAAGCTAGAAATGCACACTGTGTGGATGTCAGGTCCTTGGCACTAGCTGGGCTCTACAGAGCCACTCCTATTATGCAATATTTGCTAAAGCAAAGTGTACAAATTAAAAAAATACTCTTGGCAGTTATACTAATTTGAAGGATTTCTTTAATTTATATCATGATAAAATCAGAAAAAAAAGTATTTCTACTTTTCTTGGAAACTTCTACTGGATTGAGTTTTTTATTACCATATAATACACACAAAAAGTATTACCACCTTTATCTATTACATGTCATATTTCCTGTCTGTATTAGAGTAGTCAGATTTTCCATATGGTCTTTTAGAGTCCCATGAACTCCTTCCAAGACCCCTGAAGATTCCCATTTTCCCTTTCACCAATCACTTTTTTCAATAATTGCTAGACGTTTGTTCAAGACATATTGCTATACCGAGGAGAATCTGTCCTGTGCTGAAAACAAACAGTTGCACAGAATGAGTGTTCAGTGTGATGAACAGCGTTTGGAGTGAAGAGAAGTGTTGGATGAGTACAGACACTATTAAAGCTGTTCTTTACTCAAAGTGAATATTAATGACAGTTGTTTCATGTTTCAAGTTAAAATCATACAGTACACAGTTGCAAGGAAAACAGTTAATTTGAACATATTTTTCACCCTTCAAGCAATCGATAACTTTCCAAATACATTATTTTATTTTTCATCAGGATATTTGCAATCCTCAATATAGTATCCCCAAACCCTCTCAGTTCTTGATTTTGAAAATATGACAAGCTTATTTATAGCAAAAGTATTTCAAATCTATACAGAAAATATTCTCATTTAAGTATTGCTCCTACAAATTTTCTCCACGAATACTACTTGAACTCCTGTAACAATGCAAATAAAGTCCATAGCTGTGGTTTATATTATCTTATTAGACCTAGTGCCACAGACTCCAAAACAAAGAGAAGTACTTTCTTTGCAATAACAGTTCCAAGTCTGAGACTCCTTACAGATAGTCCTAACAGATGATATTCTAAGATATTCTGCAATAACGTGTCTTTAAAAAAAATAATCAGGCCACAATGGTTTCAAAAATATCTTCTCTTACATGGCAATCAGTGGAGCCAAAAAAAGATAAATCTGCAAAAGAAAATAATGCAGAAAGAAAGACTTCAAAGGTCATTTTGACAAATGCTTGCCAGTTGAAATGATACATAGTGCAGTACTTCCAGTATAGTGCAAATGTAGATAGCTCAGATATGCCAACTGCTAAACTGAAATGAAACGGAAATCAGTTAAAAGGAGAGCTCATTTCAACAGAGATGAAAACAGGATGCTAAAGAACTTGCAGATTCAGTTCAACCATTACCAAAACAAAGGACTGACTGAAGCTTATTCCTGGCCAGAACAGACCTAAGGACATCAACCAGACATCCTTCTGTTTGCATGAACTGAATGTAGATTAAGACACTTTTTGACTTAACAGCTCTTACTGCAGGCTGCCATGAGTTGACATGGATTAGTGTCCTCACTGTTAGACTAAGGACCAAATTAGATAACCCTTCCTGAAACAAGACCAGGCAATGCCACTATGGAATAAACAACAACTGTTTTGTTGAAATTATTCATTTTACAGAAACAAGTTGCGTGTTGAAATACATCAATTTTTAAAACAGATGCAGCCATTTCAATATGGTACGGAAAACGGCCTTACCATATCATAAGAAAACTGCCAAACACAAATACTTGAACTAAACCCTGAACATGGCTTCATTCCTGCATGGGTTACTTTCTACCTTGATAACAAAGGCCATCAGTGGCCCAGACAGCTAGTGTGCAAAACACTCACAGCACAAGACTACGTGTAAGAGAATCACTTGGGTAGAAAGAAGACCCTTGCCAATATTTCCTCCAGTAAAAGACCTCATCTGGAACTATCTCATCCATTTTCATCAAGGAATACCATATAGTTCCTTACCCAAGAGCACAATACATCATCCTGCTCAGGCCCAAACAAATATCCACCCGTGTAGCCCACACAAACACCAGCTTTACAAACTTGACTCCTCCAGTGAGGATGAGTTTCTCCTATCAAATCTCCACATTTATCTGAATCCATCAGACAAACAAACATTGTATCCACGGAATCCAATTTAGCCAATGTCATTTCATTTTATCAAACAGAACTACTCCAAGCAGTTCACAAGTATCATAAGAAAATAATCTGGACTGATAGGCTCAACATGTGCCACACACAGAAGAGACGTGATGAAAGCCTGTAACAGATTAATCAACTGAGTACCAGTAAAACATCAGAAAAAAGTTATGATGGGATGAAACAGATTTTCATTTCTCCTAACTTGTAAGTGTAATAAAGATAAATGTATAATAGAAGAGATGCATCTTTGACTCATATCTGGTGTCTGCTAGAAAACAAGATTCTGGCCTCAAACCCAGCGCAGTCTCTGGACTGGTACAATGAAAACTGATGGAGGTTGAAAGGCACAGCCTCTTCAGTTTTTCACCACATTAAACCAGGTGAGCTCTGTGTAAGCAGTTTCATTAATACAATCTGATTTCATGCTCAATAAATTATAAAACTGATACAAACAAGAGAATACCTGACTTTGGATGAGTGTTCATTCTCCAGTACAATTCACTGTCAGGATATGCTAGTGCCTTCTAAATTGCCAATGCATCCTTAGCACAGAGTAAGATTTAAAACAGACTGTTTCAGACTGGGATAAAACATTTCATATTCTCCTTACAAAAATGAGACCATGCTCTTATAAATTAAGGGGGAAAAGTAGCAAAGAAGCCATCTTACTGGTTTGTATCTTAGTGCATCTCTGTAGGATCCAAACAGTGCTGCCTGTGCCCGAAGAAAGGCCTTGGCTACTCCATCACCCGTAGCTGTAGACTGCTTTTTCAGTTTATTTTTCAAGGCCGAGACCTGCACGACAGAGTGGAACAGTTAAATTAACACCTCTGAAATTGGTACAGCGAGGTATGAACCCAATCAGCAGGCAAACCATGGTGTCTATAGGTCAGCCAAAAATTCATCCTCCTCCTTGATAGCTTATCTTTTTAACTGCAAAGAGCACCTGCTGGTCTGTTAATTGAAATGAAAGCAGGGGATGATGGTAGAGTGCTAATGTAAATTGGTTTATGCTCTCTTTTTTTTTTTCAAGGCCTCTTGACATAAATAAGCTTAATTATTTTAAAGTAAAATGCATGTGAGCCACTTTACTGCAGATTTTTTTTTCATCATAACATGTACTTACTTGTTTGAATGAAAACAGTAATATATGTTTTATTTATGTTACGGAGGTTTATTTTAAGGACTCTTAATATTCACTCACTATTTAATTTCAGGGAATATCTCTTATTTTAAGTCAAATTACTATCTTGCATCATTTCTCATGCACCATGGGAGTACTTGCTACCACTGTCAAATAGTTGAGAAAAGTTTGTGTAAATTCAGCCTTCAGAATTGTCCTCAAAGACAAAACATGTGCAAGGGAAAAAAATACGAACAATAATTAGAAAGTGCCTCTACTTTAAAAAAAACCCCCAAACTGAGACACCATTCTTATTATAGTGGTTCACTTTTTTTTTAAGGACATCTGTCTTTTTTTGGCTGGCAAATGACAACCACTGATTATACAGAATTAGAGAAAAAAAGGGACATTTTAATTTAGATGACCCTTACTTGGACATACTTTGGACAAAAATCATGTAATTCTTGAATTGTTACAGTATTCTTGAAAAATACATAGAATTGCACTTACATATTAATCTGTACTCTCCTCATTTCCACCATGAGAGACACCCGGAGATGTAAGTCAACTCCAGTTACGTAGAATACATTTCTATATCCATTTGTATTGCAATATAATACTCAACAGAGGATTATTTAAGTCTCAAAACAAAGTAACATACAGATGTACTCTTTAAACAGAACATTATAAATACAAACTTAACATCATCTGAACTGCTTTCATTCTTTTGGAATTATAGGAAAGAATGAGTATCTTTTTGTTTCTTTATGCAAGCAGTCCTGACTGCTCTTGTAGATTATGATTGTAATTGAAGTGTCAACCTAATTAACAACTAAACTTTGAATAATGCTAATGAGAACTGAACATGGCATCAGAGAAAAGACCAGCTCTACAGGTGATAAACCTTCACAGTAGTGACATTTTCCAGTGTAAAGTCACAGTTACTGTGATCTGATCAAAGAGAGAGACCCCCATTGGGTCCAATTATAACTATAGTTTTGAAAAAAAAAAATTATTGAGTTATGATGTTCATAATCTATGCAGAAAGGCCTTTACAGTATAGGTCTTTTCCCCATAGCTGTGATCTTTTCAATTTATATCCAAGCTCCACAGATCTAGATAAAAGTTTAGAGCCGGATTCGTTTAGCCCATGGAAAGCATACAACTAAGGCTCATTTATGTTTTTTTCCTTACACCTCAAAAGGAAAAAAAAAAAGTACAAGTCTGAGTACAAAAACGAGTTAAGAAGTTGAAGAAATAAATGCATGTCTTGTTTTTGTGGGATTCTTTTGGTACTGCACAATTATTCTATAGGTATTTAAAAAAAGGTTTATTTTCCCCTGGGGAAAAAAATCCATGTATCTTGTGTACAAGAGAAATCTACCCACTGATGTTAGTCAGTTTGATTAAAATAAAAGCAGTAATATGAGGTCAAAGAAAGAACTGTCAAAGTTAAAATTTTGTCTCTTTCAAGACAGACAAACCATCTTCTAAATATAAGGGAGGGAAAACAAATTCTCTACATTCTTTTCAATCTACATTCTTCTAAATCATACTCTGGGAGTTTGGGGCAGATGATAAGACAGGGCAAGAGAAGAAAGGGGGTAAAGATGATGAAGAGCAGAGGCATTACATGACAAAGTGGGGAATATGAAGGAAAATGGTATTTCCTAATTTTCTCAGTTCTGGCAAGTCCTATGCACCCTAACTTAATTTTGATTAATTGGATGCTTTAGGGAAAATCTGTTAAGAACAACAATAGAAAGCAAGAAATCACCCATGTTACTGCCATATTGGTATGCTATTATTTAGCAATATTAAAAATACACCAATGGCCTGGCAGTTTGGAGGTGGGTCCTCCAGGCAGATGCACATTTTTGTGTTGCTGTTCTGGAGGGAGTTCCAGCTTCAGAAAGGCTACGCTAGAGTTCAAAGAAAGCTCCTCCAATTCCTGCTTCTCTCAGGAGGCAATGCTTAAAGGCAGGAAGAGCTCCATCAGATCATGTTGCAGAAAAACCAGGAGCACAGGGCTCTAAAGAAAAACCCTGCGGAGACAATGTGAGCCACAACCCTGATTTCCCAGCTGTGCCAAGCGGAACCCTGGCTGCAGCACGCCTGAAGTGCCCTTGGGACCTGCCTTGGTTTCCTTCAAGCTGAGGTCAGCAAACATGCAAGCAGAGGGATAGTGCTTACTCAGCATTCATCCCACCACCAGGGGATGGCAAAGCCAAGCTGTGCACTTGGGTAGGTCAATGTCAAAATTCTCCCAGTTCCATTTAATCAAAGATGGAATGATAAAGTAGTTATTACAGTAAATATAGTAGGTCTAGGTAAGAGACTGGGTGCTTTGAACTTCTTGGAAGGACTCGGTACACAGTAGGATTGATATTGCTTAGATTCATGCACCTCAAACCAAGGAAGTATGAGATCCCTTTTGGTGATATCATTAATAGTGCTTAAAGTTAAAAAAAATAATAAAATTACACAATTCTGGCACCAAGACAAAAAAATAGCAAGCAGCATCTGTATCAAAATCCTTTCCTCATATATATTTTAATCCATCTACCTAGCTTGATTAAAAATGCCAAACTTCTTCTTCCTTACTTTGCAACTGTTAAGCAGAAAGAGCTTTTTAGAGAGTTTAAAAAGAAAGAACTGCAAACAAACAAACCACAGAGGTTAGAATGCTGTTAAAATTTATTTCTGGAAGACACTAGTGATCTGCTTCAGAAATGGTATTATTAATTTACAATAGAAGCAAACTGTTTTTATCTTCTCCTAGCAACAGCTTCTCATAGGAAGGTGACTTCACTGGACTGCTAAACACTGCCAATGAAGAGCAATCAGAGCTTCAGGAAGGTTTACATCAATAGAATAGCTTTTCAGAGATATAGAAAGTCATGAGATTGATATGTAACTAAGTGTATCTAAAAATGTAGAAACATCTTGTGTTGGTCATTAAAACAAAAAGCATCATTTATTTAAATGGTCACCATATGTCCTTTCTAAGATTCCTAAAATATAACTATCTCAACAGAAAGAAATCATGACTAATACTTGTTCAATATCCATGTGTATAGAAGAATAACATAAAATTAAAAAATAAGTTCTAAGATCACATAACTATTAATTGAAATCTTTGTTACTGCAAAAACTTATGCACACATACAAATTGAAGCACATACAATAGTATTAAAAACGTATGTTGTCTGAGAAATACAAAACCATGCACTGGGGTTCCCAAAGACAACCAGGTCTCTGAAAAAAAAATATATCCAGGTATTTCTCTGGTATCAGAAACAGTTGTTATGTTTGAAACTATTTTTTAGTGTTCCCCATCAGATGGCACCACTATAAAAGTCAGTCCACTCTCAACAGAGAGAAAGCAAGAGAAGATGGCAGAGAAGAGGAACAAATCAAAAAACTTAAAAACCCCTAGAATCTGATATTATCTAACTCAATATTGCTATTGAAAGGGCTTCTACATATTTGATATCATCTACACACAGGATTTAGCCATCTCAGAGAGCCCTCCAGCATTTAATCACAAATACTTGTTTAGATGAAAGCAACTACTTAAATGCAACTGTTTTCAATGTAAGTTGTACTTTTCAATCTCACATTCTAGCTTCTAAAGCTGTATCAAGGCTCAACAGAATCACAACTCTAAGAATTTGTTCACAATAAACAGCTGCCCCATAACACTGCAAACACTGTTGACTGCTCTGAGATTCTAGACTATATTAGTAATATTTTTGGCTATTTTCTGATGGAAAAAGCATAATAAATTTTGCTATTTATACTTTACAAAAAATTTTTTTGTTGCAATATTATACAGTGACCTTAATTTCTTTATAATATGATTAATCATCATATTTTCAGAAATAATTTGTACTCTCAGTAATTGCTACATGAATTACAGCTTACTTTTCAAATGCTACTTTTAGAACAGTAATGTTCATATGCCCCATTTACAGTGTTAAAATCCTCTGACTTTAGCAATGTCAAACCTAAAACTCTAAACCCCAGTTCCGATTCTGTATTGCATCACAGTGTGTAGGCACCATGCGCTACAAAGACTGCACCCCTTTCAACAGCTCTGTATCTTTTACAGTTGACAACATTTAACAACCACAGAAGAAGCTAAAAACCTATAAAGTCTATTGTTTTCTGAAGATCATATTTATAAAAGTTCTGCTCAGTCTATGATTCCAAGTCAGTAAGACTTGGCTTGCTGTCAATCCTCCAAGCTGTTTTGGAAAGTGTTCAAGTTTGGAGTGAAGTAGTCTTTTTGTCAGAGCTAACTGCAAGCAAGTATTGCAGGACAAGGCCCAAAAGTTTATAAATCTCAGTCTATGGTCACAAATATTCTTTTTTCTAACATCTTAAATTACTTAAGTGGTGATCTCTGCATTATTGTATTAGGAAATCTACTCCCACAGAAGTAGCTACTTATTTTCATTTTTTTAAATTAAAAAATAATATACAAATTCACAGTGAAATGATGAAATTTAAAAACAAGCATTCTTGTCAGAAGAGAGGAAAAAGAGGGTTTTTTCCCCTCTCTAACAAAACAAAGGATTCCTGAAAGTCTTGCCCTGATTTATTCTTCCAATTTTAAATACCTTAGGAGTAGCGGAACTGCTACTGGCATGGTAGTATTTCTAACAGTCAATAAATCTAAAATATTATGTGTGAATATTGGAATGAAGCCATTAAGAAGATTACAGCATGCAACGCAGCAGAGGGTCCTCATGAAAAAAGGACTGGTAATTCAGGACAACTGTGACCACTGACCTTTGCACAGTCAAGACCACTGGTCAGTCTGACAGAATAATAGAGTTCACATGCATAGAAAGTCATCCAGCCTGTAACTATAATTTAAATGCTTAAGTGAATGATTTTAAATGCCTTTAAATCTCAGTTAATTTATTATGCAGTTTATTAGACAAGGCCATATAATATTGTTTCTTTCAATCCCAAATTTATCAGGAAAAAGTACACAATCAGAGCATTTTACTAGACATGCTACTTATACATGGGTAAACCATTAAATACTTATGCTGTGAGGACATCATCAGGCTTATTGATCAAAAAAATAATTACTGTTTCCTTTGGACACAAGAAAGAGTTCTAGAAAACACGGAAAATACTACATTTCTTTTGTTAGGCTGTTAACCAACCTGGAATCGATTTGTGAAAGGGATAGTAAGGCTACAGCTTCTTTTCTATTTTCAGTTCTTCGTTCTATTTTCATGCCCTTCAGAGGCACCCATTATATTTTTTTCAAAAAAAGTTTTACTACTTTTGTATGCATGCTTATGATGTTTGTCTGTATAAGTTAAAATGCTTCACATACGTATCTTTGACATTCGCTTTCATGTTTTAACTCTAACTTACCATTTTGATTCTACACTCCTGTGTCTTATACTTTTTACCCAAAACATAAGCAGCTGCACTGCCCCTCATGAATGCAGAAGAAAGACAAGCATTCTGTCATCTTATGAGCCAAACAGAGACTTACGCCTTTTGTCCGTGCCTTTTGTTTCCAGGTTTTCCAACTATAATTGTACATTTATTCCATTTAATTGTTTTAATTAAAGCGCTTTACAGATTGAAATGAAGTAAGAGATGGGATTATTCAAAGTTCAATACAGAATCCTCAAATTCTGCAAGTATATTTTGCATAGAGCGTAGTTGTTCTGTTTTATTCTATATTACATATGAAACAAAATATTTGAAGAAGTCTATAGTCTGTACACTTGGATACCCTACATTAAAATTTATAATAACACACACACATTCTGGGGGAAAATACACTTCTGAAAGTATGAAGATAGTTTCATCATGCTGGCTTACTTACTTAGAGATCATTTTGATTGTCACCTGTAACATACATGAGCGGTGCCTTGCATTGCACAGATATCCATTTCGACTGTTTGAAGGCCCTCCATCTAAACTCCAGTATCTTGTGGAATATGATGCCAAATTCTCAATTCTGTATCTAGCTATTATTCGGCAAGAGGTATGGACCTTTATGACATTATAACCTCAACCTTATTCACAGAATGCAAAGTCCGTTAAAATTACTGACACACCAGAAAATGACTAATTTTTTTTCTTAACTTTTAATACTCTTGCACAATAGAGTACAGTCAAAATTATTGTACATACCTGTGTGTATGCATATACTTTTCCATACTTAATAATGCAAATCACAAAACATCGCAATTTTTACAGTATGTTACATTTCTGAACTATAGTTAATACTGAGTCCGAAGACTGACCTGATGATCTATAAAACCTCTAGATTTTAACATCATTAAAATCAAAGGGAATGGTCATAACATAAACAAGAGTTTGATTTCTATTGTACCAAATATATACAAATTACCAAAAATAACAAAAGACAAAGCGTGTCACTATAGCACCTTACTTCGATTACATGGGGGTTTTTTGTGATTTACAATTTCAGAAATGTAAATCTCTGATTTCACATTTTGATAAAAAATTCTTTGTCTTGACAACTATTTGTGATAGCTTGAGCATCTGTAACTAAATAATGAAAACAGTGGTTTCACAATTATACTCTTTTAGAGCTCTACTGGGAAAGGCAAGATAAGTGAATTTTGTGGCTATTTAAAGTGATATACAGAGTACATTCCCCTATAGGCAATAAAAAAAAAGAAAAGGGGGGGGGGGAAGCACCCTCTGCAAGATCAAAGTCCAGAAAGAACTGGCACTTAATTTATCATCCTTTACAGACAAAAGACAGCTTTCGTCATTTCAAAAGGATCAGATGTCTTTTATGACAAACTGGGTTTGCAGTTTAATTTACAAATAGAATTCTAAGTAAGCAGTCTTTACTCTGCCAAAGCAAATGACAAACAGTATAGGTTTTCATTCACGCAGCCCTCAGCAGGATAGAAGAGATTAAAATAAAACTGAAATAATTTAGAGAAAACAAATAAATGTTTCAGAAAGTTGAAGAAGATCAAAGCCTGAATTTTCTGACCCCAACTGTACAAGCATTTCTTATTATATTGACCAGTGCCATCAGATCATTAATTAAAAGGAAAGCGCTGGCAGGTGGCAGAGAAGCAGAAGCCGATAATTGGCCCCCTTCTTCTTTTTGCCTTCAAAAACTCTCTCGTTCTTTTGCAAGACATGCCACTAGGCAGACAGAAATGCCTACTTTGTAATATAATGATTAAGATGAGATGAAGAGGCTCTTGCGTTTAAAGCAGCCATGCCTAATGAATGCAGCTAGCTTTATAATTATGATCCTACTTCTACAATAAGGAATATGATGTTCCATTCAACATCTCTGCAACTGTCAAAAAGGTAAAACTCTCAAATACAGGGGTCTACACTTGGTGCTTTTCACCCCCTTATTCCTTTTATAGCAGTTAGCAAAATGAGGCAAAAGTAACTGCTGGTAATTCAAGCACCTATATAAGAAAGAAAGAATGAAATGTCTAAAACTCACCACTTCACCAGGTAGGTTGTTCAGGTCATTAAAAGGGGTTTCTAGAGTGTTTGTGTCAACATTTAGCAAAACCACATCCTCCAGTGATCTGTTTTTTACTCTCTGTTAAGAAGAAAAAAAAAAATAGTGGAAAAGCAATTTACTGTGGCATCCTCCTGAAATACATTTTCATTACAATGTGCTAGATTACAAATGATGATTTTACAAAGGACAATACTGGCAAATACAATAGTTGGCGCTTTGGAAGTAGGATCTATGAATTAGATGTAGCTTTTAAAAATATTTCCCATTCTTCAAACATTAAGGTTATATTCATAATCTCTGAAATACATATTCAAGAAATGAATTCTTGAAAACCAAAATTTACACAGAACACAGTTAAATATATTGGAACTATACATATCTTATGACATTTCATTCTCTCATCTTTGGAAAAATCAAATAGGATGTTAATCACATAATCAGATCAAACCCAGAAAAAAATAAGTAATTATCTGCAGATGTATGTAAGTCCCAGGCATGTGATGTCCACTTATTACGGAAGAATGGATGAAACAGTGTACTTGGCTACCACCTAAGAACTAAACAATTTGTTCCTTTCAGTAAAAAGGGAGAGAACTCTTTTCTATACGGTCCATAATAACATATAATAATGCAGTACAGGAAATAATTCCAGAAGGAATTGAGTGACTTCTTTTTCAGAGCAAGTCCTTCTGTTCCATTATTTTCTGATTCAATACGAAAAAACATCCTAGTCAAGATATTACAATTGATGCATGCAGGTCATACAAATCTGATTTGAGAGCACAGAAGGCTATGACTAGAGTTAAGAAGTATAGATGATAAAGGCCCTTTTTTGGAAACACAGAAGTATTGGTGGCTCAGATTAGGGCAGAACCCAACTCATCAGCTTGGACTGATCTTAGAAATTGCTTTAGCAGAAGTGTAAATCAAATAATGTTCTCAAATCAATTATCTGCTCTGCACGATAATCAGATGATACATGTAGGTTTAATGGGGGCATTAAATGCTTATGGAAAAAAGGCAAAACTACTTATGATCCAGCTGTTACTTACCACTCAGATGAGTATTGTTTTGCTCTATGTTCACATCTGAAAAGGTTACCTCTTGTTGCCAAAAAATACTCATTTCTAAATTAATAGTTATGAATGTTACGGGATGGAGGTTGGACTCCAATTTTCAGAGGGTCAGGAATGTAAATTATCTGGGAAATCACACTAATGCTGAAATCTGACAGATGGTGACCCCAAAATAAATTTTAACTGTTCTCATTATTGGGAAAATCTGTTGTTGAACCACTAAAAATGCAGGAAAATAGCTATCACTGAGCTTTAATAGACAGAGAGAAATGATGATGTAGAGCTTACATGTCTCCATAAAACACTTCAAAAGTAAGACTTCCAAGAGAGACATTTTTTACTTAGTAAAGCATCTGAAGCTTCAATTTTGTAATTCTGTATGCTAAAACACAGGGATTTTTTTCTGAAGGTTTTCATTAAAATTATCATTTATAGTACACACACCTCATGCTTAGCAGTACACTGAAGTATATAGTAAACTTACCTCTATTAAGCTTAAGTGGACGCCAATTAGATAAGGCATTGGTGCACTGAAGGAAAAAAGTAAAAAATATCAACCTTTAAGTACCAACTACTACATTTGTGAAGAAGTGCTTTAAATCTTGGTACACAAGTCCCTAGTAAATATTCACAGTTTAAACCAGTATCAGATGAACACAATTGCAACTGAAATTTTTCCTAAACAAGGAAAACTTTATTTTACTCTGCACAAAATAAAGGCCACTGCTCCAAACTATGATGCATGAGCAAGGAAACCCCACGGCTTGCCATCCATCCTGCCAGACCTAGTTTCAACAACTGACCATACTGTATGGCAGAGCTGATCCAGTAGATGCTCCCAAAATGGTCTGTCTGTCTCCAGAGCTGCAATGGTTTTAAAACACCACTCTGGAGAACATGGCACCAGTTAACATCACCGCACTACAACACAAACATCATTAACACCAGTTGTGGTTCTGAAACCCCTCCTTGGCAGGCGTTGGGAAGCTGTGTAATATCCTATTTAACTCAAGATAATAAACTTCTTTCCAATTTGTGTAAGACAGGGAACTATATTCTCCAAACAAGACAAATATCCGCACAAAGCCTCTGAATTAAGACCTCCTGCAATACACAAGCAAGGAACTACATTAGTCAGGCTAATTTATCTTGGTTTCCTATAATCTTCTGTTTCTTCCACTAGTGCATGTGATCTGGCAACATCTGCCCAAGAACATACTCAGTATCCAGCGCTGAAGGAAAAAACCATCCAACAATCATTATCATACTTTTGGGTACTGTGAGATTACTAACAATATTCACTACAGAGAAGTGAGCAATAGACAGGGTCATTTTAAGAACTCAGTGGGAAATTAATCATTAACAGACAACAGAGGGAAAAAAAAATCCTAAATAAAAAGAATCTCTGAAAAGTAAGTGGAAGGTAGGATGACTTATACAAAGTTACACATACAATAATTTCTCTCACTGCACTAATTTGATCATGGATCTGAGCCGCTGGCACCGACTCATTGGCAATTGACTTCCTGAGGATGGGGGAGAGACTTCACTGCATCAGTTCACACGGTCTCATCCATTTGGTCCCACTTCTGGGAGCAAAAGAAGCAATTCTCACCTGCCTACGACTGCAGTCCATTTCAGAAAAATCTGTACATCCTACGGATTAGCCAATTGCTCTCATTAACCACGTTCTATGGGAGAGGATCAATGCAAGGGGGGGGGGGGGGGGGGGNCCAAAACCACAGAACTACCAAAAATACAAAACAAAACCAGAAAATAAAAACCCAGCCTGACTTAGGCCCAAACAAGATTTCATCATGCTTATGCTATGAAAATACAGGTTTGCTGAAACTGCAAACTGTAATGACTAAAGGTTTCTTGGCAATGGGGCTTTCAAAAAGGAAAACAGAGACCCCTATTTTCCGACACATCTTTTTCTTAGACTAATGTTGACAAATATTAGTACTTCCTGATGACTTCACTGAAGCTAATCTTTATTCCTTTGTGAACTAAACCCAAATTACATGGACTTGTAAATGAGTGTCATTCCAGAGCAGACACACATTTATATTCAGAGAGGATTTAAACAGCTTTAAAGCACTCTCTCACTTTAAGAACGCTTTAATACCATGTAACATATTTAACAAAGCCAATAAGAATGACTATGACTGACATGCAACTGAGGATTCTGCTGAGTATGAGCAAAACAGATCCTCACGTTGCATGAACTGGAGAAACTACGGCAAAAACAAGTGCTATATCATGTATGGATTTTGTGCACTTGTTTTCTTGTACACTGATACTGCTCTATCAGCTTCGCCAGGCCTGTACTGACTTAAAATAGCTGATGATTTGCTCCATTAATAAATCTGTCATTAAAAAGGGTAGCATGTAGCTCTTTTCTGTAGAACAAAGCAACAACTACATCATTTCAATTTTGAAGTTAACAGACTAAAGGTACAAAGCACATCTTTAAAATGCATGAAATAAAAACTGCAGGTATGGACAGTCAATTTGATAATTTTCAGCAACAAATAAATTTTATTACTGCTGCATTCTGAAGTCTTAACAGCAGAGGACTTTAATATGTACATGAAATTGCTTAATATAATGCTACTGGGAGCTGCTATATAGTTTTTCTCTTGCTTATGCATGTTATTACCAAAAATGTCATTAATCTATGGTATCACTGCCTGAAATAATTACTGTATTATGCAAAACATGCAAGGTAATTGGAAAATAATTGTCCCATTCTCACAAAAACAGGCGTGTGGATATCCCAATTCAGAAGAGACCAAATCTCATAGACATATTGCAATTGTAACTTCAATTTTCTAATTGCATTATATTCTTAACAGAGCATTGGTGTAACAGATGCTTTATCATCCAGACAAAACTGTCATACATTCTAATATCAGTGATTTAGTTTGCTAAGAAATTACACAGAAATTTGATGAAATTAGTTTTCTCCTTTACAAAAATTAATTTTATTCAAATATAATTACTCTATCAATGTTCAAACTTAATTTTTGTAAGTTTTCTTGAAAACCAGCCACCCACCCCGCTGAATGCAAGTCTTCTTTTACTTACTCAGACACAGAAAACAATTCTTTGTAAAGAATTAAGGAAACTCATATTTTTAGTAACTCTGATGTTTTTTTTTCCTCTACAGGTAGAATGAATATTACTTTCACAACTTAGTGTTTTGCTGTCTTTTAGAAAAAGAAGTTTATTATCTTTTTCGGATGGTTGTTCCAATTCTCACACTGGAGTTCTCATAATGGAATTCAAGGCCAAGAGAAGCTATTGGAGGGGTAAAAAAACATTCTGAAGTAAATAAATAGATAGTATGTTCACACACTGGACCTTGGCAATACCCTGGCCAGTTCTGAGGGTGCTGCAGTCCACACTGATGCTCAGCTCTCTGGGTCTGGGCTATTTCAGGAACATGTTACATTAGGTCTAAAACCAGCCAGTAAATCAGGCAGCATGAAGGAACCCAACAGATTTTCTGATTAAAAATGCAAGTGGAAGAATTTAAATAATTTTTGATATAGAGCTGTTTTACTCAAAGATACTACTTTTTTTTTTTTTTTTCATGCTCACAAAATGTACCAGTTAGGGAGTTCATGTAATTTACCAAATTCTAACCACCACAGAATTACATCATTCACCTTTATGAAATTTTGAAGATACATAGTCCAATTCACACCAAAAAAGGTAGATGTTTTTTTTCCAAATATGCTGAATGATTAACATGCAAAAAAAGTTATACAATCATGGCCTATACGTAAATTAGTAGTTTTAAGTGTATTTTATCTTTGTTTAAAAAAAGCCTTACTACCTTAAAATGAGAAAAATTTTCAAATTGATATTCATCTACTTCATGTATTTGAATACCATTTCAGAAAAACAGTAAGAAAATGAGTTCAAGGGAGACATCCCAACAATGTCAAATGAAGCACTGACAATGTAGTTTCTAGGTATGAAAATGCATGTTGACCTAAAGGAAAAAAAGGTACTTTTATAAAAACAACTTCGTTTATAAAAACGACAAAAAATGGAAAATAAAAATAATTTTTAAATTCTTTTATTAATTTTGAATTGGCATGATCCCGCTGGACCACAAACTAGGTCTCGCCTAACAAACTTTGACCTTAAGAATTCATCAAGGTTTTTTAACTTGATATATTATATACTTATGAGGAGAACATTTATTTACTGTTAATACACCAGAACATGAGGAAAGTTAAGTAATTTATGTGTTTTTACTACACTTTTCCAACCTATCTCACAAAAGAATCATTTAAACCAGGCACGATCAGAAAGAGAAATGTAAATGCACCAAAATCTGAGTTAAAAGGCCTGAATTATAGTTACTGTGGTAAATTGATCAATTGTGCATTTCCTTTCATGAACTTTATGTTTCCATTTGAACATGTCTTAAAAAGGGAGACTTTCTTCTCCACTCTATTGTACTACTGTGGAAAATAAAAAGGGATATAAATGAATTTTACAAGTTTAAGAAACTCCATGGCTCTTTTTAATGAGTTAAAAAAAATTCTCACCACAATGACCTAGAATCTCAACTATTATCATCACAAGGAGCTGTGTACAGCATCTAACATTATTTCTGGAAACACTATCTGTGCTTAGAAGAGGAAATAAAAAAAAAAATATTCTAGTACTCAGGATGCACTCTACAGAGAATAACCTGAACAAAGGTGTTGATCTCCCTTCTGAGAACAACGTTTATGGATGATACTGAAAAATTACAAAGCTTCTGGCAGTAAGCTCAAGTAATACAAAACCTAAACAAATACATCCAAGGTCTACCCCATCTTGGTGCATTTTAACAAAGCTAGGAGGAAAAAACAATTAGGACCAAGTTTCTTCAAAAGAAAACTACCATTAAAGATGAAAGGCTTAGCTATAGTCACAAGAAAAGGGAGGAGCTGGAGAAAAATAGATTTCCTTTATAAAACAATAAATAATACACACATGAAGTGCAATAACTACCACAGAAAAAATATACCATGGGCAAATATTGTAAACTTGAGGAAAAACTATCAAAGAGACTTAAGGAAGCATAGTGAGAATTTGTTCAAAAACAAAAGTTCAATAGACTGGGTGGAGAGTTCAGTGGAACAGAAGTATTTTTATAGATTCGAGGGGTGAAAAAAACCAAACCAAAATCAACAATATAAAGGCAAGCAAACATACAAGTGTAACTTATTTCTCTAAAGAAAACAGAGTTATGTTGGTAAGCATCTGGCTTGGTCTCAGTTTTTGTATATAATAATATTAATTTCCTATCTCTAAAATTGTGTTTGAAATTGTTTATTTTTCCAGAACAGATGCATAAGGTTTAGTTAAAGTGAACATCTCCAGGGATTCCTGTTGTAGATGCTTTAATGGAAACTCTCACTTGATACGTCTGCCACTACTACGAATAAAAGAAAGGAGGTATTTTAGCTTGAAATCGTGAAACACAGGCATGGGGAAACATCATCCTCTTGAAGGATCAGAGGCGACTCAAAAAGTGACTTGTTCAACCTAAAAATTTGCCAAAACCACAAAATTGGTCATGTGAATAGAAGTCAGGAGAACAAAATTCTTATAATGAAAATTTTGGAAGTATCAAAAGCAGTTTTCAGCTCTTGGGAAGGTGCTGGCTAGAATCCTGAGCCTGGCTGAGTCTAAAATAAAAATACTAAATCACTGTACAGACCCAAGGGAAACACTGATGCCTACTAACATTTGATTCTGGAAAAGCTGATCAGTTCTTTTTCTGAATGCTTCTGTAAGTATCATTTATCTCAGGTTAAAATAAATGCCAAATATAAGAAAACTGTAACACATTTAAATTATTGAATGAATTTTCTAACAATAAAACAGAAACAGTTATTACAAATGTGATTCTAAATGCTGCACTGATAGTAATCAGCACTGTAATTCAGGTACCAATTCAAACATCATGTCAAGGCATGCTAGAATACCTCTATTCAAGTCATCATTTAAGCATTGGCTTAAGTGCTTTCATAAACGGGCATCCTGTATATTCAGTCAGATAAATAGTTAGTGTTTTCATCAGTTACTTAGAATTACATGACAGGTCAGAATCTCAGAAATGGGGATAACACGTTAGCTATCTTACCAGCAGTAGTCCAGAAGATGTGGAGGAAGCACTGGGATGTAAATATGTTGCCAATACATTGGATATAACAATGCAGCTGACGCATGAACACAAGCAGTTAACTAAAAATAAAAATACACACACAGAATTGGCAACAAAAAAACATGAATAAAAAGAAAATACAAAATCTTAAATTAACTTTTAAACATGCAAGAATCTTAACCTCCCCAAATCACCTCTTACATAACTTTGAAAATTATTTTTAATTGCCAAAACACATCTAGTCAGAACACATACATGTACAACACTTGCAAGAAGTCGGGCTAACAAGTCAAATTAGCCCTCCCTGTTCAGCTATTTCCTTGAAAAAAAAGGAAATAATCATGAATTACTTGATGCGGTCATGGTCAAACATGAGTAGTGCCACGGACACAAAAGACTGGAGTGTACCGCAGCTGCACTCAGCTCTGCTGAGCGGGAAAGACTCAGGAGAGGTTTTTGGTCCCCACTTCTGCTATTTTTAACAACTGGAATTGATATGAACCTGAATGACACTACAGAATAGCACCAAACCCAAAAGCATGAGTAAATGCTTTGTGTCACTATCTTGATTTCCAAACTACCTTAAAAAAAAAAACCAATCCAAAACTGAAATTAATATTCCCTGTGACAGAAAAGCAACTTTATTACAATTTTCCAAAACTCCCTTCCCAAAGTAGAGACTGCCAAACCTGGTATGAGCATCACTGGAAAATGAAGGACTCCTTGATCAAGAAAGGAGGTGCTACAATCTGCTTACCATTCAAAATGAACATCCCGTGGTTTTCTAAAACAAACAAAAATCCAACACAACCACCACTCTCCCCTCAAAACAAAGAAACAAACAACTATGGAATTCATCAGAAACGTGACCAAGTTCATTCCTCAAGTGAACAAAATAATCCGCAAGACAAAGAATTCACATTTGGTCTACCAAAAACCACCTTACTATCAGGGAGTCTTTCAAATTCAGTTATTTTATTATGCAGGCACAGTTACAGAAGAGTGAGAAAACATCCAAGACTGTGTTCAAAATAAGGCAGCCTATATCCAGTACATAAACCACTACAAACCTCATAAAAAAAGGGAAAAAAATATTAAAACAAGAATGTCCCACATAGAAGACACCAAGCTTATGGAAAAAGACAAGGTTATCCTAATGTTTTATATCACAACAAAATTACTATCTGAGTTTAACTTGATAATAGCACTGTTTATTAGACATGTACTTTCACAGTAACGAAAGAAAGAGCTAAAAATAAAATGTAAATCCTGTCCATACAGCAAGTATGGATTTTAGAGGGGAAAAAAACCCCCACCTCTTTGTGGAACAGATCAGCAGTTAAAGCTTTCACACCCTGGCTGTCCTGGACATTTAGACTTGTAAATAAAAATTATACTGCGGTTCTGTACATGTATTTTTACAGTAAAAATGAAAAAAAGTAATTATAAGACCACTGCAGCAGAAATCAGACAATTACAATTTGTGCAGCATAGTTTGCTCAGCACTCAGATTAATATAACACGATTAAATATGGAAAAGAAGAGGGTCTGAAAGCTCCTGAGGGATATCATTAGGGCAAATTGCCAAAGAATGAAACATGAGCCAGTCAGGAGAGTCTGGAAGCTGCAGTAGTACCAAGGGACTTGAATGTTCGACAGTTGGAGCTTCAGTAATGTGTGAACTGCAGGTTAAGGTATCAGGAGACTCTGTTCACTGACACACAATGTCACTATTGACCAGCGAACTGCCCGAGCCTGACAGCTACACTACAGAAAGCCAAGTATATCATAATTCCATATTTAAACTCTTTGTTTCAGATTAACATCTCCTTTCTCAGCTTTATATCAAACCTCCACAATTACTCTCATTTTAGACTTCTAATAATGGTTATTTTATTAATTACTGTGTGGTTACTAAGATTGATTTGGAGAAAGAAATAAATTAGTATCTTATCCCTCTTTTACACAGTGGGATTTATAAGGTTTATTTCCGTATTATCTCTCTCTGTAGTTTAACTAACACTACTGATAGTGCAGTCAAGCTCAGCATCATGTTTTTTCCTCTTTTACTCAAAATGGATATGGAATTACTTATTAGTATGTTCACATAGTATTGTACATAGTGTAGAAATTTAAAACCACCACAACCTATATAAAAATTAGGATCTCATGTATTTCAGTCACTGAAATGCAGCTGAGCATACAGTTATACAGGATATCCCCCAATGTATAGAGTCCCCTCCTCCTCCTCTTAACAGACGTTCTTAAATTATGAATTAAGATGACTACAGTATTTGCATGAAGAAATTTTTCTATCTTATGCATATGTCTGTGTTATATTTTAATTTTCACTTTAACAGAGGAAGTGCTTAATTCCTTAAAAACATTTCAACTTTTATTAACTTGTTTTATATCTGTATTTCAGTGCAGCACTCACATTTTAGCATCTATTTAAAACGTATAATTGTTTAAATCTAATACTTTTTTTTATTATTTCTAGCAGGAAAGGTAAAGATTTGATCCCTTACACAACAAGCTTTTGTTGTACTGTTCCTTGCTTTTCTACTTAATAACATCTTCATATAACATCTTATTTAAACACTTCCATCTATGCTGCTGCAGATTTCCAAACATTTTAGTATGCCATGAATATGTTTTATAGTTTCCTGTTGTATACAGCCTGTAATACAAGCAGCTATGGGATTCTGTTGCTCTTCAAACTGTGTGACATTTTAATATTCTGCCAACTCTGCCTTTAAGCAAATACTGATAATTATGGATTTCATATTAAAATTTGCACATTTTCCAGAAAAATCTCTTTTTTGCCTTTTTTACTGTTTCAAGTATTACTGCATTTCTCAAATGCATTAGCCTATTTAAATAACCTACCTCTTTAACTGACCCATCCACTCCTCTGAATAGAATGGGAGCTGCTGTAAATCTTGGAATAATGCATGTTTTGAGAACCAGATAGAGCCTGATCCCTTACATCAGAACTCAGAGGTCTATAAAGGTGACACCGGATTTGGGGGTGTCCAATGGCATCTGTGCTTGGGATCAGAGCCAGGCAGAGCCTGGCAGGCAGCCTGCCAAATGCTGCAGGAGGAGCTGGTAAGGCACAGTGCACAGCACAAGCTCCCAGGTGAAGAAATGAGAGCCTGATGCTTGATCAAGTGGGGATATCTTTCGCAGAAAACAAATCCTTACACTATTTAGAGACAAAGGCATCTGTATGGAGTCTGTCAATTGATCGCTAGCTATTCCAAAAGGACTTATCAAGTTCCACCTTTTGTTAAAAGAGTTGCAAGAAAAGATATGCCATAAACCAGAAAAAAATTTTTCAAGACAGGTAGACATTCTAAATTATCTTGAACTTGCCTTCAAGAATGTGTAAAACCCTATCTATTTTGCCAGTCACAACTGGAGATAACATCAACTGTGAACTGTGATTGTCTTCACAGATAAGTTTTATATAAAGGCAAAATTTGCTATATGCCCACACCTATGTCATCGCTCAGCTCTGCAGTGTGCTAAAAAATCTTGAACTATAGCAGAACACTGCTGCAGAATCTCATTTCTGCAAATCCAAAAATTTATTACCCATTTTGAGGCAACAAATTATGTTGAGACATCCTCCTGTCTTTCATTGCACTAGAAAAGACATACTAGAGCTGTGCTTCCATCCATAACAGAAAGGTTGGGCAGTTTTTAAGTAAAGTTTTGGTCAGTTGAAACCCATTTGCCGACATTGAGCAGAACTTTTAATATTTTTGCTTCCATCAGTTTTGATTTTTCAGACTTGTTTCCCTCAACTTCAAAGAACATAGCCTAGTTTAAACAACTTTTATTTTCAGAAATAAACCTAACTATTGTTTTAAAATTGGTTTAAATAATGTGGTTTTAAACTACATAAACAGCATGAGTCAATTGACTTGAATTAGTTCAAAGCAATGTTTAGCAAAAAATTTAAATGTTCAACTCTCTAATGAATAAATAAATCTATTTTCAATTCCCTAGCATTTACTGGACATGAGAAGCTTTCTGTCCCATTCTATCAGTACTGAATTTACTAACATTACGGAGTACAACTGAAAGTTTCAGTCTTTTTCTGATCTCTTCTGATACAACATTGCAGCCAGAATCAACACGTAAGCTTTCACCACCCTGCAAGGAAAGTATCTAGTGTTTTCTCCAGAGTATTACAGTGATTCTGGTACCATAATTTTATCTTTAAAGTAGAATTGCTGGAACTATATGCCTAGTGATTATACAGTCTGTCCAAATAGTGGGAGACCACATTACAGAATTTGTCAGCAAAATCCATTATTGGGTGAAAGTAAATTGATTACTACCAAATCTCTACAAGACTGAAATAATGCACAAATTCTAGACAATCATGAGTTACTTTCCACCTTATGGCAATAAGCAGCCACTTGGGAAGACCGTTGTTCAGAATCTATGCAATGATGAACAGGAACAGCCAGGAGAAGTTTTAATTCAAAATTTGATCAAAGCAGGTTTACCTGCTCCTGGGAACATAGAGTGCAGCTCCTCCCCATCCTTCACATGGATGCAACAATTCTGATGTGTGTATCTGTTACCCCAATGTTCACTTCTATCAATGAATCTTTATATTCTATATTTCAAAGGGATTGGTCCCTTTTACTGTTCTACTTTTCTTTTTCTAATTTCAGTTTTTGCTAAAACACTGTGACATGGCTAGAGCCACACATCTTCAGCTGGAAGATTTTCTGCGGACTGAGATTAGGCTTATTTGATATCTATTATTCACATAATTTCAAGGAATAGCATGAAAACATCTGCATGCTGCACAAAACTTACCCAGCGTTTACTTTATATATAAATTATTTTCTTCAAAGCCTTTTCTATAACCAAAGGTAAAAAAAAGACGAAGAACATAGGTAGCAAGATTTACACACATTTCAATGCACAAACTAGAAAGACAAACTGATTAGCAGAATCTTGTCAGCAAGCCAAAAACAGCAACAGAAGTTAAGCAAATGCTAAAGTAAAATTAACCTGTGATTCCATACAACCTTTCAAAATCTACTGTAAGCAACTAAAGAACTACTGTGATGAAACCATTTCCTGAAAAATCATCAAACACTGTCAATCTCTGTCAACACCATGTCCAGAAATGGGTACTGGTGTGCTCTCTCCCTCCCCCATCACAGTCCCAATGGGCCAAAGAACTGCTTCCCTCCCACTGCCTTGACCACACATATGTTGAAAGATGCCCAGGATTCTGTTTAGTTATCTCATCTACTTATTAATACCTAGAGCAATAAATTGTAGTGGATGGGTCACCTTTTTACCCACACTTCAGTATCTACCATAAGCCTGGACGAACTTATTGCTGTTACCCCAATACTCCCAGTTCATGAGAATTACTGAGAAACCACTTTCTGCTTCCTAAAAGGGGAACAGTCGTACAGGTGAAAGGAAGCCTCTCCTCTACCTTATTACAACTCATAAGACAATCAACTTTTTTAGAGGGGCATCCACATCTAAATCCTGTTTGACTGGGAATGAGATCAGGCCCCAAACCCATAGCAGATATTAAAATTTGTGGAGACCTACCTTCCCATTTGTTTCTTGAACGGGAGGCAGGACAGGGGGAATGCTGCTGGGGAGTGAAAGTGGAAAGGGAGCCCTTTCTTTTGCCAGTTTACAGCAAAGCATAAACCTCTTCTCAGCTCTGAAGATTAAACAGTTGGACTAAATGATAAACTCAGTCCACTCTCCTAACGTTGGTGAGAAATCACTGAGGAAACAAAATTTAGCAATGAAAGAGAACAGAATATACTATCCAAACCATGATATGCAAAGCCACTTCTATGCCTTTCTTTAATTTAGCTCCTAGCTAATAATTTTCCATCTGCCATCCCCATAATCTTTAAGAAGAAAAAGAGGGAGTGCCTCAAATGAGCCATAATGCATTTTCCTCCTGTTGGCAAAATGAGACCCCCAGCTCTTCTCTCTCATGGAAGAGAAAGAGAGAAAGAGAAATATATTTCCAGTTCACAGATGAGAATTTTAACTTTTTCCATTGTGAAAATTAAAGATGTTAAAGAAAACACACACAAAAAAACCTTATTTTCTCCTGAAATTGCTGGGGTTTGGGTTTGTGGAGGTTTTTTTCGTATTATTAACTTCCTTTTACCATTCTTTCTGAGGGAAGGAAAGGGAAGACATGAGTGTTATTCATGAATTTGACAGCACTTCATGTACAATCAATTTCATTCTTTTTTTTGCAATTCTTGATTCACAAAGCAGCATTATGGCATCATTCTTGTGCATTAGTTTGGAAGTGAAAAGAGAAGACTGCAGACACGGCTTGTTCCTTGCCTATGGCTCCAGGAGTGACATGTTTCCCAATATCTGAAGCTGAGCAGAAAATAAAACTGAAGTGGTAGTAGACAGGTGAGCACTCGACAAGGAATACCACTGACATACTGTGCCTACACCAGGGACCTACAGGCACTTCTATAGATAATCAGAAGTATCTAGTAGGTGTGGGTGCCCAGAAAAAAGCCACGTAACTTCATTCAATTACGCAGTATTTTCATACTACAAAGATTTTTTTGTATTTTTCACCAGTTTAAATGAAACTTCTGGAAGTTAGTCGTTAGTTTTTATCCCTAACACATTATAGCTTAGGCTAACTAACATGTCTGATCTGATATTCATTTATTCTATAATTAACTATGCTTCATTATATCATCTGTTCAATAACTGCAGTTTCCTCATATTTTTTTCATTTCATCTCTGTAGGTTCTTGGCAATTTGTTTATTCTCATTTTGACATTCATTTATTCCCTAACTCCATCATATCTTCCTCTCTCACAAAAACACAGAGCAACAAAAACATTTATTTTTGTGCCCCTTTTCCTGACCATCTCTAGACGCTTCCTTTCCTTTCCTCCTTTGTTTTATGACCTACCTCCATAGAGGAAGAGCTACCCTCCTGTAAAACAAGGGAGTTCTGCAAACATTTCTCGCCTCTGAAAGGAGAGCTCCCAGGAAAATAATTTGTATTAACATTTCCTCCCCCAGAGTAACTCCATTGCATGTTTTTCTGCCATACACTAATTAAGAAGCAGTAGGGAACAACTTCCTTGTGAATAGGTGACAGACAACTTACTGTGAGCAGGAGTAGAGATAACTATAGACTATATTATAACTCATCTTGTCACTGGTGAATTTTGGAAAAAAAAGAGTGATAAAGCAGCAGCAACTGTGAAAAGGGAAAATTTTGCCATACCAGCAACACCAGAAGGAAGGCTGATATTACACTCATGCACCCTTCAGCAACTCTTCACTTCTTTTGCTTCACATGACCACCAAATGACTTCAGTGGTACTTTTCGCAGAGGGCAAGACAGTTCTGCTCAAGACAATATGGACTCTTTCCCTTTCAGTTCTCATAACAGCCCAACCACAAAAGACTCAGTACTCAAAGGCTTCTCTTAGATAGCACATGCCCACAGCAGCACTTGCACTGGCTCTACACAGCGTTTTGTTCTGTCAGTTTCTACTGAATTGCCAAAGGTTCCACGAATTGGAAAAAGAAATAACTTTTGCCCCAGGTTAACTCAATCTCTGAGTTTTCTTTCTCCTGAAAGTGCTAATAAATATAAAGTTAAATTCTGAAATCAATTTGCATATCTGTCTTTCTGTCTATGTGCTTTTCTTTTACAGTGTGGAATTTTGGGGGGTTTGGGATTATTATTAGATTTTTAATAAAATCCAGTGGTAAAGTTCTTCATGTTGTACACAGATGGCAGCTAACAGCAACTTGTAACTTTTTATTGGGTGGGTGGGTGGGTGTGTCCCAGTTAAAAATAATTCTAAACAACACATTTTAATTTCTTTTAACAAATTATTTCAACAATTATTTATCCTAATATTATACTGTGGCAATGGGAAAACTATTCTAAAGTTCAAGACTGAGAGAGTTTTCCAGATCTGGCTGTAAATCCTAACCACATTTTGTGCCATACTGATATCCCGCACCCTATGGGTGTCCCAATGGGACCTTAACTGCACCTACAACACAGTTTATCTTAGTCTGCTTACACCTGAACTGTAAAAAAATTATTAAATGCTACTGCTCGTTTACTTCCAGACCAAATGGTCTAAATGAGGTTATATTCCAAAATTAATTCTAATTACGCTTCTGGGAGCACAGTATCATCAGAGCATCCATTTTGTCTTGCAAGTTAATCATAAATTCCCATCCATTTATTGATTTTAAGAATGAAATCTAGCTCTTGAATGTTTCCAAGTCACATGAATTTGAGATGAGAATCAATTTCAAATCTATAATTTTTTTTGTTATTGAAACAGTATTATTTAAAATGGATCTGCCATACACTTCACAATTTCATTTCTAGAGGGTACCTTCACTACAATGAACAATTAAAATAAATTAGATGCTACAGTTGCTTGAATCAGAACTAGGAGCCCCATCCTAGCATAAGGCAACGTGAGGATTTCACTAAGTTGTATGACAGCGCCCAATGCCACTATTTTCTGCAACATGGAAGTCCTGTATGAAACCAATTGTCTTGGATCTTTAGTTTGCACCAGAGAAGTAGCTCCATAAATAGTCAGCTTTGATTTCAGAAACAAAAGAACACAAAAGAGAAGCTTTGCTATCTTTCCAGGCTCTCCACTAACCCTCACTGTACTTCAACACCACATCTCAGTGATGTGAGATGCAGGAGGGGAGAGGCAATTCACAAAGTCAATGTGTTTGGAGTAAGAGGTGTCTTGCTTTCTCTCACGGTTGGTATCACATTCTCCAGGGAGCCTCCGTGTCCTCCCAGTGGCTGAGCCACCATGGATGTTGTGACCCAAGCAAGACTAATGAGGCAAGGAGCATAAAACCACCACTCAGTCCAACTCACTGTGGCACCTGAGGGCTACTGAAGAAAACTCTCTGCATGTAAACAACAGTAAAAGTGATTCCACAAATGTATGCTTGTGTGTAAATTATGTTCTATGTTCCTTCACCAAAAAAAAACCCCACACACATCCCCCCCGCCCCCCCCCCCAC
>VXBX01006297.1:206953-295513 GCA_013400415.1 Scytalopus superciliaris
AAAAAAATCCTGTACCCTTTATTGACATATCCATCTGTTTTTGTAAGGCTCACCAAAGAAACCTACAGCCAGCTCAAAGCAGAACTTGTAACCACAATGCTCTCAGACACATCAGGCTTGTATTACCTGAAACAAATACTGGTCAAAGTGGAAATAACGTTTAGACATTTGCTTTAAAGTGTAGCATCCTTTCCACCTGCCAGTATAGGCCGCAGAAGATACAGTCTAGTTAGCATATTACTGACAGGATGATAAGAAAGCTCCTGTCAGACACTGGCCAGCCGGGTGCTTGAGACGAAATGCACAGCCCCAGCTGACTAGTTAGGGAAAGACTGGTGAGGTACAATTACAGAGGCATATGACAAGCTTTCATGCTTGAGTGACTTGAGAACCGATGACATGGCTTTAAACAGCAATCCTTCCTACCTCCGGTCACAAAACAGCAATAAGTCAACTGATGCACTGTTGTAAAATCATGATTTATTCCTTTGCTTTGAATACATAAGAGTGTGGTATGATGTTCTGGTAGACTACCACAGCAGGTGCACTTGGGGCCGAAACATCTAGGGCCTGCCTCCAGCATGCATAAAATCAATGCCGTAGTTCAGCCTTCCTGGAAAAGCCAACCCCAGCACTTTAATAATTTATAGAAAGACTGAATTAAAAAATTATTTGTGCTGAAACTCATACAGCTCCATGCAACTAAATAAGAATACATGCAGATGCAGTAACGTGCAAGAAAAGAATGCTGTGTAAGAACATACAACATGGCATTTAGAAAAGGTCTTCCTTTTACTGCTGAAGTGAAATAACTAACAGCCACCTCTATGAATAGATCAATCCCTTTGTTTCATTCATTCTTTCACTTAATCCAAAACCATATAATTTGTTTCTCTTTCATAGTTTACTGTTCAAAAGACAGAAATGGTAATTTTTGCTACAAACAGATCTTACAGAGCATAATTCTTAGGCTATAGCTGAATCCATCTCACTCTAACACTAAGACTGAAGCAAGCTGTGAGGTTGGTGATAATCACATTATTAAGGTGGTTGGAAAGTCAAGCTAACAGAATCAACAGTTAGGGCAAATAATGACCCAGAAGCTATAAAAGAATGGAGTGCTGGGAAGTTTCCACTTATATCTTTGTAGTAATTGGAAAAGCTATCAGACAAATATCTCTACCAAAGGAGTTTTTAAAGGGGATAAAACAACAGAAAACCAATTTAGAGGAAGATGCAAAGAATACCTAACAACTGCAAAAATCTGAAGATGCACATAAAACAAAGCCTGCTTGGCAGAAATAAAATATAAGCTCAAACACACCCTCGAGACAAGGCAGTACTTAGTTGTTTTTTTTTTTTAAATTAAAAAACACTACTCAATGCAGCTTAAAATAGGCAACCTTCTTTTCTATTTCCTTTATTTTTCCCTGAAAAGGCAACATTTAAAACATAGGATCATTTTTCCCACCCTTTTTCCATAACAGGACTGATCCTTTACTTGAGTATAATGAAAGTATATTGGGGCAGAAATGCTAGACAAAGAATTCCTGTACATAAGTGCAGTATTCCATTCCTGCCCCCCACAAGAAAGGTAAGGAGAAAGTGAGCAAGGCCTTGAATTATGCCTTTTGTTATCAGTCACTGCCCTGAGATAGTGAACCGAAACAGAGCTGATAACTGGAAGGTGACATCACAACCCAGTCTTCATGAACTGACATAAACACTTGATATTCACTTAACCCCTAAGATAAGGCACAACTCCCCTAACAGAAAATTGTACTTGATAGCACTACTTTTGAACAAACAATCTTTTCAAGTATCAAGCTGTACTTCAGGAATATTAAAGCATGACCTTTGCAACACAGAGTACCAGTGCAAGTGAAAATTAACCCAATCCTATAACAAAAGTGGATCCGACGTGACATGGTAGTAATTTTGCTTAGCTATGACTTCAGTAATTCTAACAGACAGACAAAACAGCCAGAAGAAAGTTAAAGGGATCTCTTTTCTCATTTGATCCACAATCTATTTACATGGACAGCTTGGGGACACTCCAGAACACCCAAGTGCCACTACAAATGTCTGGAAAGGGATATAAACTATTTTCAAGTGAGGACACTGGAAAGATGGCTATTAATTCATTAAAAGTTTCAGAATAAACACCTTAATTGTAAACAAAGTGCAAGTTTCTCAAAACCATAATAGTATATCTGTTGTTCTGTAATGACTTTCACAGAGACCGGAATCTGAACATATAAATAAGGTGGTCTAGATCAGTGCAGACTAATTCTGATACTTCATCTTCTCGTGTCATATCCTAACAATAGAGACCAGCTGAGATGATGTTCAGCCTAAAAAAAAAAGTCTTAAATGGATCCAAATGTAGGCTGAGAGTACAATTCTAGATCGTGTCAAGCAGACGGACACGTGCCCACCTGCAGAATGAATTTTCCACAGGCACAGAGCTGCCATCATGATTCCTATCTCCTCTCTACTGGAGCAGTAAAAGAGACTTGACTGGGGCATCATTGGAGATGAGTTTTTTAATGGTGTATTTCTTTTCTTTTTTTACCTTTTTTTTTTTTTTTCCCTTAAATATAGCAAGCTGTGTTCCAGACTGGAAAACTGGGGCCAGGAGGGGAAAAAAAACTAACTCCACAGTTTTGCTACATCATGTGAGCTTCTACTAAGACAGGTTCTTTGAAAGGGACTTCTCTTCAGATTCTACTTGCCCATTCAGGTGGTCTTATTACTGGGTTGTAATGCCCAACTCTTCTCCTAGCCATTTTGGAACGGGGAGGGGAGAAAAACATTGTAAGAGAATATGAAAATGTCTTTGGTAGTTAAAGAACATATCACAGACTAGTAACTTGAAGATTGCCTAAATCCACTCACTATTTATTTTTCTGGTTTTCAGTTGTTCACGTGGCCTTTGCTTATATGATCCCACATTTGTTTTACTCCATTCGCCATGGACTGACTTAGCTCCACATCCTGCAGACCACTGGTAAAGTGCTGTCTTTCTGCATTGCCTAACTGCAATGGTGAAACCTGTCAGACTTTTATGTCAATTCTGAGTCTTCTCTATCTCCAGTTTACTTTTGACTCAAAAAAAACCATAAAATTAAAGGCACTTGATCCGCTATTCAGAGTCCAGAAATTATCATCCTTACATGCACACTTATGTACTAGAAATCAGCACCTGCAAATCTTTGAAAATAGTAATTTTTAGTACTGTGTCCAACCTTGTAATCGTGTGTTCATTTATTTGGGAGTACAAATAACAGTGTTCAAAAATATAAAGTGTATTTTCCACCACAGAAAACTTATTAAACAAAATGTTTTAGGCAGTACTGTTGAAAAAAAATAAATATTAAGATAACTGTGCTTAATAGGTTAAAGGTTCTGCATAAGAATTATACTCTATGATTCAAGTTGATTATAAAGTGAGTCTTGCACTGACGCAAAATAAGGTATTTTAAAAGCTTATTTAATGTAGGCAGTAGCCTAAACCCTAAACCCTGTAATTAAAAAAGCTGCTATTTTGAGTTGTACATTATTGACAGTCTCAAGAGCTTCTCCAAATCACAGATATTACAGTGTGCACTCCCAAACCACTCTAACAAAGATGAATCTACCTATTACCAGGTTAGGATAGCAGCTATTATTATGGACCCTTGATTTCTTTCAAGTAGCTCCAATGGAATAAGCCACAAGTGAATAATAAAGATCTTATAATAGCCCTTAAGAATTCTTTTTAGGTTAGAAGGCACAGAAATGAACTCGGGAGAGTTAAAGAACCCTCATCTCCTGATAAGAAAAATAATTAACCTGACTTAATGTATCTGAGTAGGTCTTATATAAATCAGACTTTTGTACTTCAAGAGCCAGACTAAAACCATATATTAGAAAAGTATGTAGATATTGTCTTATAAGTACACATGGAACATATCTAAAACCACAAAGGTCTGCAGGTCATTTTGTGAAATGTTCGATATATCCTACTTAAAAGGAGATGTGTGAAGTACTTACAGTGCTTAGTTTGCCCGAGGTAATAATGATTCGTCTCTCATGCAACATACTGGCATAAAGTTGCAGCATGTTGTTCACATCCACAGCAACAAAATATTCAGTGAGGTTTCTCTGTTTAAATAAATAAAATATTTACAATATAGCAACAGTAGTAACTAAGTGGAACATTTTATATATTACTTGTGAAAATTTTTGTCCAATTAGTAGGTGGGGAAAAAAAACAACCTAAAATGATCAAACAAATACTTCTGAATTAGAATTCTTATGCTTTAAAAATAATTAATTGGGCTTTAAAGCCAAAGAAAAACTAATTTTGGTCTAAGTTATTACTGTTTTGCTCACTTTGTTATGCTTGTGACCTAGATGTGCCCTTTTGTTTTGTCAAATCCGAAAAAATATTAAATTGGTATTATATCAATAGCACCATATGCTTTTAAGGTGACCATTATCCTGACCCAGAAACAGATCTTCCACCACTGTGCCAACTGTTCTGTCATAGCTACAGCACTGAAACTGCTACTTTGCCAGGCCCTCCCAAAGTCAACACATTTTATTCCCTTTCAGGTACGGCAAAACTGCTTGCTGAAAAACACCAAGGTTTAGGTTGAGCTATATGTGCCAGGACATCAAACATACAGAAATGCTGGCAGGTACTGGCTCCTTTCTGCAGCCCCCATTTTCACCCCGATAAGAACAGCACTGCAGGGTTTAAAAAAAAGCAAAGTCACCAGCACCTCCCATTTATAGTTCAGACACCAGAACAGTAAGGGAAAAGAAGAAAAAGAGGGGATCTCTCTATTCCAGCTGAACTTAACAGCATTTCTGCAAGGCACAGTGCCAGAGACATCCGAGTTCTGAGGAAGCTAAAACAGCTACCAGCAAAAATGCCAAGGAAAAGAGCATATTTTTGTAAACACTAGAGAACATGTATGAAAATATACTAATACACCCCTCAATACGCAAAATATTTAATTTCACATATTCATTATTGTATCTGCAACCAAAACTCTTATTCATCTCTTCTCAAGGGTAACATGACTGGACATTCATGTAGGAGGTCTATCAAGGACAAGCCCCAGCCCAAGGACAGACATCAACAGTGGAATTGTAGACTAACAGTCTATTCTGGACATGTTCAACACACAGCAGCAACACTGTGCAGACCTGAAAAAACAGCGAGAGCAAGACAAGCAGTAAAAACTTCGGAATGAGGTGACTTCCTTTATGGATATACTGCAACATTAAATTTAAAAAAGGTACTGAAAAGATAAAAGATCCAATGGACAATCCAGTTTCATGTAAATTCAGAAATGCACTATTAATTTGAACACATGGAGTATTAGAGGTATTCTTGGTCCATGTTGCATATAGAATTTTGGAAGATATAAAAACAAGAGCGTTAAAGCTGCAACCACTCCATTTAGAAAAGAAATCTGGTCTTTCAAGTGCTACTTTTAAGTGGTTGTCAGAAGCTGATGCACCATGAGAACGTGAGTCCAATTTACCTCAGACACTCTCTAACGCTGCAATTGATAATGGTGTACTGGTTTTGTGTTGCAAAAAGCTGTGGTAAACAGCAGTTCACGATCTTGTACAGACCAATTTATCTTTGGGAGACAGTCGCCATTATTTCTCTGTTACAGCTGGAAAGTTACTGCCCCTTAAACATGTGAACCTTACAAAAAGAAGTAAGAAAATTAATTTGATTGCTAATTTACTATAATTACCTCATCTCTTCAGTCCCTGCATGTTCTAACTCTCCATTAGTACCATACTACTTTGACTCATGCTGAAAGAATAAGACTTTTACATGTGGAGTAAAAAATAATTACAGAAAGACACCTTGAAATCATTTTACCTTTCTCCCACAGAACCAGAAAAACAAAACCACAGTGGCACCATTGCAAGATCTTCCATCAGCCAGAGGCCCAGACAGATGCTTCCCCGCACTTCCTTCAAGCTGAACCCATAACACACCTTCTAACTTACAAAATTGTGTTCTATTAGAACCCCAAATAATAAGCTAAACCAAGACATTTCTTAAAAATAAAGCAATTCAACATGTAAGGTGAAATAGATGAAAACAGACATTTAAAAACTAAGCCCTGTCCTGTCCAGTGAGGGTCTTCTTCATCCTTCTATCCAGCAACTTTCCCTAGTTTTCTGGGTTGCATCATGGGCCATGCAATCTCCTTGGAATCCATCTCACCACCACACCCCTCCTCCTCAGTGCCAGCACCCTCCTGCTCCTCTCCAGCCAGGGTTTCCCTGGCTCTGTGTCCTTTCCTCGCCCATCCCACCCAGCATTCCGGAATGCACAGCCTCCCCCTCACCCACAGAGGGGAGGTGGGAGTGGGCGATGGGGACACCTCACAGGCCGTGAACATCTTGGGGCTGAAACACCACACTGTTGACCAAGAATAAGTTATGCAGTGCTGTGTCATTTTGCACTGTGGGGAACCCCAATGTCTGAACTTACATAGAAAGTCATTATTCAGAGCACAAAAGTGCACACCTATACATCCATATTCAAGTCCAGATTTAAAGGCAAGAGTGGAAAACAGAAAGCTTTGAAGCTTTTTTATTGGATGCTATCCAGCTAAACAGGTCACACAGACTGTGCTCCGAGATTTCACATTTGCAACCTACCACACAGCACCATCAAGAATTTAGCATCTAAAGAACGCAAATCTTCATAAATAAAATAATAAAATAAAAACATAACAAAAACCCCCCAGAAAACTCAGTTCCTGATTCTTGGTTAGCATCCAAGAGTAAGCAGGTACACCATGTTTTCAGAAAGCCTCAAACAACAATGCCTTCCTGCACAAAAAAATGACTGCATATCTTGGTAGCTGAATTTGCAGCTTCGCAATCCACTCTTCAAAGGGCAAGTATTCAAATAACAGACAGTGCAGAAGGAGAATATATTTCATGTAAATAATCCAAATAAATGCAAAGAAGCCAAGTAATTATGAACAAAGGGTGGCTATAGTAGTGGTCAAAAATGCCCTGTTAATGCTTTAAAACAAGTTAATGAATGCAACAGTAACTACTAGCTAAATGTTGTCATAATAGACATCAATCATATTCTAAAAACAGTCTTGGGGAAAAACATCTCCTCTTGATAAATGCAAAAGTTCAGCCCAGCCCAGAACGAGGTTAAATAAGAAATAGAATACTTACACTTTCAGGGATTGTTGGCAATCCAGTTAAATCAGGAGTAATGAAATACGAGTGCTAATCCATGGGAAAAAAATAATTGATAATTTATACACACAGAAAAAATTCTTTTCTTAAAAACCCCAGCATTTAGGATTTCTAACCCCATCTTTGTTTAAGCAAACAGCCATTTTTCCAGTAACATTCTTACCACTACTAGACACAGAATTAAGCAGATCACAACATTAAATGACAAGCTCTGGTTCAGCACAGCACACAAACTAAGGGAATAAAATGCTGGGGTGCAGTTTCAAAATAACACTGAAATTAAGCCAGCCTTAAATGTTGTCACGAGCCTGACAACAGCACTGATTAACTTAAGCATTGAATTAAAAATTGCAAAAAAAAAAAGAACCTTTAGAGGACAAAATGTAAATTTAGAATGGAAAAGAAAAATCATTCATGAGAGAAAATTAATTAAAATAGAAATACTATTACTAGATATATATTGTCTGCATTTTCCAAACATCTTTGAATCAAAAATGTGCTAACAGAAATGCAAGGTCTGAAGCTTGAGATTCTGTAACCATTTATGAAATATATTAGCAATTTTATGCATCTTAGTTTGAGGCCATCTAGGATGTAAATATAAAATGGATTAAACTAAAAACAGATGTAATTTAAATAACTCTTACTAATCCAATGCTCTTAATAGTTATCAGACATGGACTTAGATCAGTAATTTTAAGGCATTCTTGCATGTTAGTCTAAATCTTGGAAGGAGAAAAAAACACCTCAGTGCATACAAAGTAAATATGACAATTATTGACATTTTAGCTTTTATCTGTTTTTAACAGAGTTTTGATATTTTTAACAGACTTGGTTTTCATAGTATATTTTTAAAATTATAATTAACACAAAGACATAGCTTGTTTTCAAGTCAAACTTGAAAAAGACAGACCAAAAAAAGTCTGTAAGATACTAAATGTGTCTTGCATTCAAAAAAAAAAATACTTATTAATACCATTAAGCCTGTGTAGGAGACTTATTAAACCAGCTTGATACATTTAATAGAAAATGTTCCCCACAAATTAGGTCATTTGGCAATAGTTAAAATTTAAGGCAAAAATTGGCTTAAAAATGGCATCCCATAAATATCATACCACTTGTACAATAAATATCACAGGTTATTGTTTTGCATCAACAGGGGGAAAAAAAGCTGAGATTTTTTTTCTCCAGTCAAGAACAGGAAAACATTCAGATAGAATGCCTGTATTCTTCAGAAGCATAGTGAGAACAGAAAATTATTTCTTATATGTATTAAGGTCACAGAATATTTATCAAAAGATTTCTGAGTAATGAAGTTAATAACTGAGAAAAGTAATTATTTATAATTAACAAAGTAATAAAATTTCACTCATTAAACAGAAAAGGAAGCCAGTACTATGAGAAGCAAAGGCCATTACTGCAGTCATTAAGAGTCATAAAGCAGCAAAAATAATGCAGTATGGAGTCCTTGCACATCTTTGTGAACTCCCTTTGGAAGATGTATGACCTTGGAAGAGATACTAAATTAATAGTTGCTGTCCTGCACAAAGCTTTCTCAAAAAGGACACTAGAAAATGCAAGTTTTGTTCATCAATTCAAGGGTTTGATTTTCATTGCAGTTTTTACAAGGGGATTATGATGCACACACACATAGCTCTGAAGTTTGATTTAAACAGAAAAGGTACATTAATATTAGACTGCTCTTTTAGGTTAAAGATAGCAGCAGAATTTCCCAAAGGACAGGTATACATAAACCTGAAATCAAAAGAGATAACCTATAGCAAATAATTATTTCTTTAATTACAATAGGCTTTAGATAGTCAGAGCCTTTTAAACTCACCGATACAAGACAAGGCTGTTTTTTCAAAACTTGCTCACTTGTAAAAATCATCTCTTGGTTCTTATGCAAGATGAGAGAAAGATTGAACAATTGACTTTTTAGTTTTCCAACAAAAAAAAGGCCAAAGCTGGCTCTAATGTTTGTAAATTTCCATGTTTAAAATACTGGCTCAAAATAAGTTTAATTCTTTTTATTTCTTCCACATTTGAATTCAGACTTAGCTAGCTTTTCTGCCAAAACAAAACAATGGAAAAACCCAAAACAAAGAGAAAAAAACCCCCAAAACAAACAAAATCACTTTTGCTAGTCCTCTATGGGTAAAAATAAAAGCGACCCAAACTATATATAAGCTCAGGTTTCAGAGAACAAATGCAGACTACTGGTTATTCAGCTGCAGACTATTTGTTACTAGGACCAACAGGTGAGAGCAGAACTTGGTCCCTACCTGGACCAAGGCATTCTGGTGTCCTCCTAACCAAGGACTGCTAGGAAACACCATCTATCTAGATAATGGAGTAATTTATGCATAGGTACACACACAATCCTAAATACCACTGGGGGCTGCCATCCAAACCCTGCTGCATACCTGCATGAATGAAAGAGGGATCTTTTTAATTCTGCACCATGAAATTTGAATTGGACTGATCCTGGCACAAGGAAAAGCCACCTTATGATGTCATTTCTACGGTTATTTTTCAGATTGCAATTTCTTTTTACATCTGTTACTACTGAAGGTTCCAGCCTAGCTTATTTACAATATATGAGGACCAAGAAAGAAATATCAATACAGAAGACTAGGCACACAGAGTTAGGATTGAAAAGTGGCCATAAACATTTCCCTGCTCCCTGCAGCACTGAGCATTACAAGCTTAGATCCAACAAGCACTGGGATTACAGATAACCTATCCCTTCCTGCTCTGCTGCATCTGAACCCACAATATTTGCTTGACTCTCCCTGGCAAGAGGCTTGAATTCAGATAATTGCCGTTCAGCTAGAAAGCTTACAAAACTCAAAAAACTCTTTGATGTAACAAGCTACTGGGAACAAGATGTAATTGAGAAAAAAACACCAATTCCAAACTCAGACAACACTGAAATAAAACCAACAAGTATCAACTTTATTGCAAGCAATTTGCCGTTCCAGTGTAGCAAGCTGTATTCACCAATACATTCATCTGAGATGGGCAAGTTCTATGCAAGATGAAGTGCAACACTGAGAGCAACACTTTGCAAGAAATGAAAGGGAAAAAAAATCTTTAAACTTCTCCATGTCTCTAAATCACAGGACTTTAGAAGGATATTTTATAAAGCATTTTGGAGTTGCCAAATTATAATTGGTTATAATACTTCAATTAATGATAGCAAAATATTATTTGATATACAGAAATATTTTTGGCAGAGGTACTAGGAACTGAAACATTACTCTGACAACAGAAGGAAAAAACTTATCAACAGAAACAATTCCAACTGTAGCCTCAAAACCGGTATTGTTCTGGTGAAAAACAAGAAACAAGACTGGAAGGACTTCCAAATACAGCTGATTAGCACTGTTCACGGTGGGAAAATATTAGGTCTCTACAGCCTAGTGAAAAAACAAGGGATATGAAACGTGACAAAATAAAATCAAGGTAGCATTATGTTAAGCAGCAAGGGTCAGTAACTGCTAGAACAGAAGTGGTGGACTCTATTTGTCTATGCCTACATAATAGGGCCAGATGCTTTTCTAGAGTCTGTGCTTACTTTAATTGAAGTACTGGGCTCAGTTCTAAAATAAATGAGTTGAAAGTAACAAGAAGTGACACAAATAAGGTCAAGATAAATTAGTGATCGTTCAGTATGTGTATAAGGGAAGCCTTTACAAAAATCCCTTCTTTCTGCATCCTACAAACTGATGGTTCAATTACAGGGACAGCTATTTGAACACTGTTCCTGACAAGCACAGTAACTGTACAGATGCTCTGAACGTGAACAATGTCTTGGAGACAGCAAAGGCTCTGTATGGGCTTTATATACTTCACACAAGTTCTACTAATGTATTTAAATGGGCATCTATACGCTATTTCTTTACAAAACTTCAGGAACTGTAACAGTGACAGGCTCACTTCTTGAAGTTTCTGCAACAACTTCATCTTGCCACACTATCAGGGTCCTGTTCCGTGTCCCCAGCAGTCAGAGCACAAAAGCAAGGGAGGCCTGGACACATTCTTTCACCTACATGTGCTGAAAGTTTCATGTAACAGAGTGCACTTCTACCAATCTACCTACAGCATTTTTGCATGATTAAGCAAAACTAGGAAGAAGAAGGAGGAAGATGGGAAAGCAGCCAGCTTACACAGACTTTCGTCCAATCCTGCAAGTCTACCTACTCAGACATAAGAGGCAATAAAACTGAGTTAGTGTCTCCTGATGCACAGCAGGAGAAACCCAAATTGTCTACATGAAACAGCTGGATGCACAAAAAAGTAGCTCTAGCACTGTCAGATCCCACTGCAGTTTACTGTCTCATACACAGAGCAAAATTCAAATTTCTGCTTCTTTATGACTATAACTTTCAGAAAACAACATGAGACACAGATAAACTCTACCCATCACAGAGAGAAGGCGGGAAAAAAACCAACAAGGTTGTCCAATCCAGTTAATGATGGGAAGCAACATAAATTTAATCTTTCAAAGGGTTGGGGTTTCTTTTTGTTTCTACTTTACCTACTATTTCATAGTTAGTAATGGGAGTAGGAATAAAAAAGAAAAAATACTTACCACACTTAAACTGACTAAAGCATTTGCCTTTGGCACAGGATGGCTATACAACGATTTTAATAAATCACTTGAGTCATTTTCCTGTGGGGAATATTTTTTCAAGGTAGTTAATTATCATATAAAAACTAATGACTACTTATTACACATCAAATTGTATGTTGGCAAAGACTACAAGTATTTAATGACAAAAACAATTCTAATTCATAGTGATGTATTTAAATACTGAGTGTAAAATTCAGGCCAGCTTTGTATCTTATTAACTGTATCTGCAAGTTAAGCCAATCTCTTACATGTTTCCCAGTACACTCCTTAAACGAATCACATCATTTGCAACTGAAAACTGTGAAAACACATCTAGTTGGTCTGTGCATCCTGGGCATCATCTTCCTAAAACTGACAGCCATGATATATGTCTATTCAAAGCTTTACTAAATATGCAGCTACATATCTATATTGTATACTATAAAAACGTTTCCTCAGAACACATAAAACAGATATAGGGTTTACTAAAACATACATGCAGATACCTGGTTTATCTGGGATCCCCCACTTTGATGTCTAGAAGAGATGTTTACTTGGGAAAGAGTTCAGGGTTTTCATTCAGCTTAGGGGGTTTGGTCATAGAGATTAAATTCTTTATGTTCCCAAAGTAAAATAAAAAATACCAATGACAAGCCAGGGTCAGTTTTCAAACATACAATATGAGTTTACAGGAAGCCTCTGGCTCTCCCTGTAAGAATGATGATGCTACTGGACCTCATGCTAAAGACTTTGGATCTAGCTCTTGGTCAGATGAACAGTGCATGGGCCAGGGGTGAGCAATCTCCTCCAGCAGCCTTCTCAGCAACAGGTATGGCAGCATAAACAAAATGCTTCCGTACACTGCTAAAACTTTCTGACCCTTCAAAACAGTTTTCTTGGCATATAAACAACTAACTTACAACCCTGCTACTTAAATTGCTTGAAGTAATAGTTGCAATGTCAGCAATGGTGATCAAGACAATACGTACTCCCTTCTGTCAAATACAACCTTAATAATAACTTTTTTCAATAGAAAAAATTATTTTTCAATAATTTCAATAAAATCAACAGTGAAATATGGGCCCAAATCAAGTTCTCACTATAGCATTTGTAAGACATATATTCCACACTTTATTGAAACACAGCTAACGCCAAACTTTGTTATTGCAATTTCTTTTTACATAAAATATCATTCTCTATAGTCCATTTATTAGAATGCACAATTGTTGCTTATTCTATACTTCATACATTTTTGAAATAGCAGCTTTTCTAGTCTACAGCATATGGCTGAATATTGATACTTCTTTTTTAAATTGTAATCTAGTACACTAATAGAGTTAAAGCAGCAAGGTATAGCTTTAATGTTCCCAGTAAAGACAGATGCCAGTAGCTCCTTTGCTGTGTAATCCTGGAATACATTTAATTGCTCATGAATATGCAAACTAAACTATCATGATTCTTCACCAAATGCTGCAAGTAATTCTGTCCTGCTAGCTGAGATAACAGAATCACAAGAGGTAATTTTTAGTTAATATGAAGGGTGAAACAGTACATCATATTTTATACTGTTCTGAACAAAAGTGTTTGCAGCTGATAATCAGATGGTTCCAGAGATCTACAGTTTACCATCAATACGTCACAGCTCTCCAGTGATGTGACACTTTGCTCACACTTTGCCCAGGACTTGTTTATGCTGAGACTGACACTTTATAAAGGTATATTTTCAGCAGCTTTTTAAGATTACTGTGGGATTCAAGTGACTGTGGCAGCTGTATGTTCAGATTCTTTGTAATTCAATAAGATGAACACAACTTGCCACTAAATCCTACTACAATTTTAAACTTTTACACAGTATAGAATCCCCTTTCAGCATTTCAAAGACTGACTCTATTTCAAGGAAAATATTTTACACAAAGAGCTGGAGTATCTAAGATTACCTGTTCTTTAGCCAAATAATCTGCCAGGGTGTTTAGGAGCTTGTAGTACACCTCAAACCATGGTAGGTAACTAAAAGAGGAGGAAAAAAGTGTTTTAATAAAATACCAATGTATTTTTCCAGTGCTTGTAAAATACGATGATGATTGATCTGACTTGCACGTTTTTAGAATATTTTTACACATAAATAAAAAGCATATAAAAATGTTCCCCACAAATTTAATTGTATGTCACTGATAGACAGATAGGTTCTTTATGCTGCATGAAGTTCCATTAAGCACAGAATAGCTCATAATATTTAGTATTTTAAAGGCATTTGAAGAACTGCCAAATCTCAATCCCACTATCATGAATTGTTATAGTTTTCAGCAATTATTTGTAATTTCGAAATTCTACATCCTCCCAGTGTCCTGCCAGAATGGCTACTTCCCAGGAGCAGGAAAACCAGCTTTATCTGGGCAGACCAGGTATCCCATATTTGACAAGTGGTGTGATGCTATGCAATAGTACAGATGTTGCACTATACGTAAGAACATTGGTCTCCCTATGAAGTAATTTTTATAGACAGAATTAACTTACAAAAATAAAAATATTCAGTGATATTGTAAACACATGGCACATTGATAGGTGAATACTTAAGAGACTTTTAACACAAGTCTGCAGCCCAGATGAGTGCAATACTCTCAGTGAAATAACAGAATCCAAGATACACAAGATACAACCGAAGAGCATGAGGAAAGAAACTCAAACACAGTGGAATCAGTTACATTTTTTGTCACCTATTTACAGAAGAGTTAGCTTTAACAGTGACATCATCAGTGACCACATGCTACAGAACCTTCCATCAGCACTACTGAAGCTATTAAGTCTGGTAAGTGAAATAGTACCAGTATAAATTACAACTCATTTACAAATCACACACCTTTTCATGTCTGTTAGACATCTCTATTTGAGGTTAGAAGGGGGGCTGGAAGGGAAAAAGTCTGAAATATTTTATTTATTTATATGCAATACTACAGACATTGCTATTCAGTGCAGTGTAAATCTACAGACATGCCTTTCTTAAAAGCTTTAGGTCATGCTGTAGACAGACCTTAAACTTTCAAATTTATATATTTCAGGGAACATCCTAACTGCAACTGAAAAAGCCCAGCATGCAGAACCTAAATGTTTTCCCTGATAAGAAAAGGAAAGCTGTTTGGGGAAACCCTGGCTAGTAAAGAAGCCAAGTCTACTTTTGTGCAGTGAGTCTAGTGAAGGGTTATGTTTTCTTTTTAACACCTCGGTTCTCAGTACACAGCTGGCAAAGCTTTAGAAACAGATCCCAGTTCTCAGGAAAAGGAAAAAGAACAACAGAAATCTGAACACAGTTATGCATTGTCTAGCAATCCCACTTTTCACTAGCCTTATAAATGCTTAACTGCTGGTTCTTAAAAAAGGAGGAAAAAAACCCACAAACCACCAAACCACAAAAACCCATCGTGAATTTACTTTTGCCAAGCCAAAGAGACACGGAGGCAATGATTTCATGATTTCCTTTAAAGCCACTGTATTAATGTTTTTATCACATTTTACCATACACTGTGCTGGCCATTAATCAAAACTACATCAACCTCTTAATGCTCACAGACAATTTAATGCTTGGTATTGTTGACAGCGGTTAAGGTGTGACATTATTGCATTTGCTATTCAATATATTCTTATATAATCATAAAAATTTACTTCAGTGCACCTGTGTAAGGTCACTCACTGCTTACAGGTGTGAACGCTGCATGCCCCTGTAATACACCCATCATGACAGCACCTAAAACATCTGATCTTTGAGCTTTCTTTCACCTAGGACTCCTATTATCTTCTGAAGTCATGTTAACCTGCTTTTACACATCGCTGGAACACAGCCTAGATAGGCAAACAGAATTGTTCACCACAGCATTCAGAGTACCTGCAAATGTCAGAGCCACTGAACAGCTTCGCAAGCTTTGAATTACAGCAGGGACCGAACACCGTCCTAGCATTTTGTCCAAATTAAGGTACAAGGTAGGTATAAATTGCAAAGTATTCTTATAGCACTGGATGCACAAATGGGTTAGACTATCTGAAGGCTTTCCAGTCTTTTGCTATCACCTCTGCATTAGTGGTATACATGATCCCAGCACACTTTGCTGTGGAATACTCAAAAATCTCATCATCTATCTTTCATAATGAACATTTATGAACAGCATTCTATAAAAATAAATTCTCCTACTTCAATAAAATATTAACCATACTTCTTTCCTGTATGAATGATCTCCACTCCTTCTCTTACTGGGAAAAGAAAAATTAAATGCAATTTTTAAGTCTAAACATGAAAAGGTCAAATTCATCATTTGAAATTAAATAATCCTAGCAGAAAGCCAAGAGAGCCTTTTTCTTTCATACAAGGCATGCTGACCAGAGTACTTGTACAAACATTTCTTCCTTAGCAAAATCAGGTTGATGATACACTCCTATGTCTTTGTGTAACAAAAGTGCAAAGAAAAACATTACAAAAATACATTACTTCAACATAGTTTATAAAAGTCAGTTTCCTTTTGGAGTGGAAGGGTTAGAAAAAGAATTGCTTTAAGCCTCATAATCACAGACACAAGGTTAATATAAATTCAACATGCCTCTTAAACCTGAAAAACAAGTACTCCATTACATTATACAGCATGAAACCAAAAGCTGTCAGAACCTTTCCTCTGCTTCTTTGCTACATAAACTTCAGCTCTTCAGTAGTATGGTTAATTGCAAAAGTTTTTGTCAATACTATTAATTATAGTGTTCTTACTGCAACAAAATATTACAAAGCCCTATTGGAAAGCAAAAAAAATCCCTTTATGTATTTTTTCCCACCTGGCTGAAACCTCCTTTCAGGGAACTGCAGCAAGTGCTAAGGTCACCCCCTGAGCCTCCTTTTCTCCAGTAACTGAACACCCCCAGCTCCCTCAGTTGTTCCTAATCAGACCTGTGCTCCAGACCCTTCACCAGTTCCACTGCCCTTCCCTGGACTCACCCCAGTGTCCCAATGTCTTCCTTGTAGTGAGGGGCCCAAACGTGGACACAGAATTCACGGTGTGGCCTCACCAGTGCTGAGTACAGGGGGACAATCACTGCCCTGGTCCTGCTGGCCACACTATTTCTGACACAGGTCAGGATGTGCCTTTGGCCTTCTTGCCCACCCAGGCACACGCTGGCCCCTGTTCAGCTGCTGTTCACCAGGACCACTAGGTTATTTTTTGCTGGGGCATCTTTCCAGCCATTCTGCCCCCAGCCTGTAGCACCGCCTGGGGTTGGTGTGACCCACATGCAGAAACCAGCACTTGGCCTTGTTGGCTTGTATGGCACTTTTGTGTGTGACAGCTAAAATGCAGAGGCATTACGGGTGAAAGAATCTTCTTAGCCTGTCCTCTCAGCAAATCTTGCAAAATTATTTTATCTTTGCTTTGCACAGAAGAACTAGTCTATATACAGAAAAGTCATCCAGCACCAAAACATCTATTGCCATCTATTAAGGCGGGCAATGAATTTTTCTCAAGTCACTACAGAAATGCATTGTCTGAAAAACATACTTTAGAAGTAGCTGAATTTAACAGAGACTTGTAATATATTACTCCTAACTCAAAACTGTCACACTAATATGTATCTTAACAACAGATAAAATCAAAATTAAACTCCATTACTAGAAAGACCTTACCACCACATTTGTATTCATAAAATTATTTATGAGGAGTTCATTTCATAATAAATTAGCTGTCTTATGAAAATGTCAAAAGGTTATCAATGAAACCCCTTCACAGTAGATAAAGGCTTTAATGTTCAATTTTCATGTATTTAGAACCCTAAACTTCAAATAAAAATAATTTTGGTTCTTAAACGATGCAACCATTACTGGTTTCTTGTTTATCTTTTTTTAATTGTACACATTATCTTTGCATTTCTCATGTTATAATCGACAGCTGTTTGAAATACAAACATACAAGACAAACATAACATAACCTTCAACAACATACAAAAGTTTCTTAAAATATTTCTTCCATAATAAAGAGAAACATCAAAACAGACAATATTGTTTTAACACATATGTATTCCCTGGTTGAGAATATAGGGGTCTTTATTTACAAGTCCAGCCACTGTCTGTCAGATTAAGCAAGTGACCAAGACATTTCATGGTTAATTAAAAACGTACTTAGCATTTTCTTTTAATCCAAATGAGCCACAAGGCAGGAGCTCAGACTTTTATTCAAAGTCACGCATAACTCCTGTTGCCGTAAGTAGACTTCCACCTCACTGGTGCTTCTACTATAGCGCTGATAAAACTTCTACATTCATGAGTCAAAGGTTAAATAAAGGAAAGGAAATGCTTTCTGTCAAATAGTCAGGTAACCACTAACAGTCCTGAACTATCAGCAGGAATCTAACTTCTAGTAATCAAATAAAACTAAGGAAACTGCCTTTCCGTAGCTAAATGTCTAATGTCTAGGGGCTACTTTTCTGTCTGGAAAATTGACACAAAATGTGTAAAATTGAAACATTCTGCTTCTAAGGGATTTGCCTAAAGGAAGAGTAAAAAAGCTTCAAGCATGGTCTGAAGTGAAGAACTACAAAGCCTTACCACATAAACCTGTCTTCCTTATTAGAGCATTTCATTTGGAAACATAGGTGACAATTTTATAGCCATAAAATTAATGAAATCTAAGACTGAGCATTTTAATGATGCATTTTGTGTTCCTCAGCACATCTAAGGTCAACCTCAGAGTCCATCAATAACTTCAGGAGTTTTAGCAAATTATTTGTACTTTGGACTAAAACCATTCAAGCATTTCAAAAAGAATGTTATGCAAACATAGAAAGTACTATTCCTACTGCAAGCAGTAGTGGTACTTCAGAGACAAGAGCCAGAAGAATTAAGTCTCCTTCTATTATTCCAAAGTAAACACTGAGGTTTCTATTGTGCCACTTCAAATGTCAACTAGCAGAACTATTATCTAAAAACAGAAAAAGCAAAACTATGAGAAAAGATCCAGTATAGGATAGGAGCACAACAAGGTATTTTACAATATGCCTACTGTAGTATTTGTTGTCTTACAGGGCTGCATTAGCTCAACAGTTTGTGGCAAGGGAGGAGGTGATACAGCAGGATTCATGCTGAGAGCTTCACAAAGCAGCCACGCAGTTTAAAACAAATCTAAATTAAGTAAAACTTGCAAAAGAATCACACAACATTTCTGGAGAATAATCCAACATTTATTTTCTCACCTTACTATGGTTTAGCACTTACTGGCACTTTGAATTTGGCAACTGCAGGCAAGCTCTGTATTTTAGACAATACAGTATCAAAATTAAGTTCTTCAAACAAAAATGCCTGAGAAAGCTACCTTGGGGGATTTTTACTTCACTTTATAAGCATAGAGAGAACTTGAATAACACATCCTGATTTGGGAGAAGATTCTGTTTACACAATTCATATATATATGTGTATACAAACGCAAAAAAAACCCCAAACCATAAAACCTATAGAAGAATTTTGCATGTACAAGTGTATTTTCTGTTTCAAACTGCCCAGTTTAAAGCAGGACCATGTAGCTGCAAAATCAGAGATAATTTTCTTCAGTTAGTGTTTTAGATAGAGAATGAATTAGAGAAGTGTCCCATAAACAACATGACTTTAATCTTTGATGCAGCTCTAAGTTGCTGATGTAAAACCTGCTGACCAGCAGCCTTTTCTTCACCTTTCAGTTAAGAATCCTATTCAGTAATTCAAATCTTAACTCTCTGGCAGCCCCGGCACAGGTTAACACATGGCCTGAGACCATCCACAAAAGACATACAAGGGAAAAGTTGTGCCCTGTTCCCCATTCACCAGCCTACCTAAATTTCTACAGTATTTCCTTTCTCATCACTTTGACTGGCTTGTTCCTGGCTCCTCTTTTCAGAGATGTTTACATATATTTCAGTTATTTATGATAATTTCACTTTGTTAACATTTTGTATTGGACTATCTCTAGTTGTCTTTGCAAAAACCTGTCATGAATCTTAATATATTCCTTCTGTTTGAGGTGATATACATACATATGCTTATGGACATGGCAGTTCTTTATGACATTTATGTATATCTGCACTTGTGTGTTTACCTTCAAGTCTATGATTACTGTGCAAATATCTGTGAATGAACAAGTAGTTTGAATTGCACATACATCGGTCATCATGTATATACACACAGCAAATATCAGTTTATGTTATTTCAATACATGGACAAAAGGGAGTGTAAACACACACACACCATTTATATATAAAGACAACATATATTTGTTAGGTTTCGGTTTTTTGGGTTTTTTTTTACTTTGGTTAATTTCAGATCAACAAGCATGCGCAAGGGGGAAAAGATAAAATGCCAAAAGAAGTCTGCTTAGTGAGTCCTCTTTCACTTGGTCACTTCTAATGAATCTTGGATTCAGAGTGAAAATCAGACTGGATACTAGAAAGTATCAGATAGAAATAATGAGGCGTTCTCTCTGTTTGAGCTAAACACAGTGCACACACACAGATGTTGAAGACAGACAGAGTACCCAGCTAGAAGTACAATGCTATGAAGCTAGTGCTGTTATGCATTCAGCTCTGCATTGTAAATTTGAAATTGTCACATTAAAAGCAATAAAGGCAATGCTTTGGTTACGGTTCAGTGAAAACTTACAGCTTGCCTCTTTTCATTTTCCTTGTTATTTCTACCAAGTAACAGACCATTGACTAATCTTTAGCTGATGTATGTCCATGGGGAAATTCTAAAAGAAATACCCAGGTTTACACCAGCTGAGAATTTACATCCTCCACTTTGCAGTAGTCCATACTGTATTTAAATGCGTGTGTGCTTGAGTGCATGTACGATTAACCATTGTTACTGCAGCATTAGAAGCCAGCCAGCCAATGTTAGGAATACAGCAAAAAAAATTTATTGCTAGCTTGAAGAAAAGATTAACTCAGAGAGAAGTGCTGAAATCACACACCTACATTCTCACTTTGGGCATTAACAAGTTATATCTAATAAAAGGTATCACAGTCAAGTATTATACACTACAAAAGCCTGAGAACTAGGAAGTATTAGCTGAAGTATTACTAAGAATGTATTTTCAGGATCACAAAAAGTAAATTAATTTCCAGAATAAAATACTTTCCTTTCGGTGATTTCCTGATATGGTAGCAGTTTGTTTGGATTTTTACAGTATTTATAGCAAATACTTATTTTTAAATGATTTGCCAAAAAACAACCAGTGTAATGGCTCTGAATGTTAGTTTGAAATTTGTTAAAAGCTGATTGAAGTCTTCATGTGCTATTTCCAATAATTTTAAGTTCTACTCTACAGATTTCTATATTGTCCCCTCCATGTGTTCATTTACTGATGTTCTTTCACAATCTGATGTTGTTTTTCCCTCCCTAATTTACATGGTCTATCCCAATGACACCTTCCGTGACTGCCTGTTTTCCATGTTGTCCAAACACCAGATAATTTGCTATTCTCCATAACCTTCCTAGCTTACTCTCCAAAATTCTGTTCCCCTTTTGCTGCCACTAGGTTTGGCTCCTCTTTCATCTTGTGTTTGGGGATTCTCACTTTAAAGGCAATTACACTTCCATCTTGTTCTTCTCATGTTCTGCTGAACTGGATGTTTTCATTTCCTCCATGGGGCTTACCAGGCTGCTAGGCTCTTAACTGAAGTTGCAAATTTGCCTTTTAATCAACACACTCTGCCTTTAAATTACTTTAATTAAAATGATTTTAGGACAGCTAAACAATTGGGGGTTTTTGTTACCAAAACAATTATGTTACTACAGAAGAAAGAAAAAGCAGAGGGGGAAACAAAGTATTTCACTGGAGTCATGTTGTCCAACATCAATATCTCTTCTCTGACAAAACAGCATGCTCTTAACCTGGGAATTATCTGGATCTGAGTCTCCTTATATTAGATATAGTCTGGGAAAAGAACTTGGAAGAGACACAGAAATCTCCTTTCCAAAGACAGGAATCCAGATTAGTGCACTTTATTGCTGAATTGACTCAGTACTTATCAAAGATCTGATTATAAAATAAAAATATCCACATAACATTCAAGGTCTCTCAAGCTGCAGCATATTGTTCTCTGCTTTTACACAGATATTTCATGTTATTTAAATAAAATTATTTAATCTCATACAAGAATACCATCACAGGAGGCTTGGGCCACTTTTTATATGAAAGCAATGATAGCGCTGTTGTAGAAAAATGATACCCTGATAGAGAAGAAAAACACATTACCAAAGAATTTGCAAAGGGTAATTTTTTCTTATATTTTTTTATATTCGCTCCTTGATTCAATTTTTCTTACACCAGCTTACCTTAGAATACAGAGGCAGATCTTGCCTCCTGACGTCAAACGGCAAAATCCAAACCTTTGCTTACTTTCAATGTCGGTGAGCACAAAGGTGAAATGCTGTCCTACTTGGTTTTGGGACACCCTGAAAAATCAGAAACAGAACATAAAACCACTAGATCACATAAACATGAACATTTAGTTCACTGATCTCAAGTATTTTTATGCTCAATCCTCACTATCCTTCTCTCTCTTCCCACCATCTGGGCTATCTCTTGCACCCCACTCCTTCCCTTTGGCACAGAAGAGCAAGTCCTTCCTTCAGCCATGCCTCCGGCTGCTGCCCCCGGCTCCGTGCTCCTGCTGACATGCTCCACTGCATCTGGCCCCTACTCTGAATGGACAGGGCACTTCACAGGGTTTGTTCTTCAGCATAGACTCTATTTAAGCCAGAGCCAGCACAAGCCTGCCACAGCTCCTTGGCTTTAAGCACATCTCAGCAGTGGAGAAACACAACCAAAGCAAAGGTTTAAAATTCTACAAATAATTTATCAAATGTCATAACACAGGCCTGGCTTGCAGGAGCCATTAAAAAGATAGCTTAAGTTTTTTTAATCCCTTCAGACTACCTTCATTTGCTAAGCCACAGCCTCCCCATGTATCTTCCTTGTTTTTTGCTCTACACATTGCCGAACAGAGAACCTGGTGCTAAGTTCTTTTTCCAATGCAAACTTCTTTGGTTCTGGAAACATGAAAGCCAGAACATCATCAAGAACTAACAGCAGGAGAGATAAAAAAGTAAGTAACAATATCATCAAGACTGTATCAAAACATATACCCAACTTGAGACAGATTAGGTTTACACAAAATTTCCCTTCCCTTACCCCAAGCTCTGTGCAACCAGCACTCCCTCAGCAGTGCAGGCTAACGTGTTTTGTTTTTGTTCTGAGTTTCTACCACCCCTACCATGTCACCTCTGACTTCACATACTGATCTCTAGGTCTTAGTTCCAATCTCCATTCCTGACCCCCTCAGTTTCTTCCTGACAGTATGAACATTCTCCCAATATCTTTTTAAGAACAAATGGTTTCTTCACTGCCATGACAGAGTATCAGAGAGCATAGGACAGACCCGCTCCCAGTGTGACCAAACTTCAGTGATCTTCACATAAACTGCAAAATGTATTTGATGCCAGTATTTCAGAAGACAAACAAACTGTATCTGAAGTTTACTCACAGAAATACATACTTCACTTTTCCAAAATCTCCCAAACAAAATCAGTTTTAGGCAGACTTGGCATTTTCAGCAAGACATGGTCATGTGTGGCATAGAATGCATCACAAAATGGTTTCAACCAGAAGTGACTTTTAAAGATTTCATTAAAACCAAATGAAAACAGAGTTAAGATGGGGAATGCATGGAGATCTGAAAGCACAAAATGCAGCAGTTTTGTCTGCTTTTCTTTTCCTATTCTTGTGTGATCTTCTACAGCAAAATACCTAAGCACCTGCTAGTAAGGGCTGTGATTAACATGTGTCATTTGTGGTTCAATCACTGACGGCCAAGTTGAAAATTAATTTCCAGAGAAGCTGCAAACCATCACAGATTTCAGTCTTCTGATCTAAGAGAATAAAATATTTCTTTACTTTATCCCTTGCAATATGGGTTGGGGATTTTTTGTTGTGGTTTTGGTAGGTTTTTGCTGGTATGCTTATTTTGTTTTGGGTTTTTTTTTTGGTTTTTGTTTTGTTTTGTTTTTAATCTCCACTAAAGTAAAATATAGAAAAATTTCCCCTAGGGAAAAAGAAAGTAGCAGATGATCAAAGGGCAAGAGAAGTTACATAGGACACAAGCACATTATACTGCTTAACCCATGCATGACAAAAACTTAAAGATTAGTTAAGTAGTACCACTACCCAGACTGTAGTCTCCCACTCTTCTCAGTTTAGTTTATTCCCTCATAAACATACAGTGACAAGGCTGAAACAAAAGCCTGTGCTGACCACACACTACAAGATATATTTAGTTCAATATAACCACTGGAAACCCATTAATGACAAGTAATGGATTTTCTTTTTTTTAGTTAGGTAATTAAACTCCAATCATTAGAACAAGCATTCTCCTGAGCTGTCTTCAACAGACTGGAACAACCCTAGTCTGCTCTTGAAACAGAGTAAATGCTCCATGGTTTTTGCCCAGGCCTTCCTTGCTCAGGTTCTGTGCCACGCTGCCTGTACGCTGCACCCAGGACCGCAGAGAGCCATCAATAACCGGGCACTATTACTCCCCTGCCAACCAAGCAATTTTGTATTTCACATCTCTGCATTTTCCTCTTTATGCCTGGGAGCAAATTACCATGAAATCTGCAGTGTGGTTCCAGTGTCCCTGTGCACACCATGGCCAGGGGCTCACACAGTATCTCAAGCAGGAGCTGCTCAGTCAGTAGCACTGGTAATGCAGTGCAGTGATCCCAGCTGCCTCCTGCTCCCACCCTCTCCTGTTCTGCTGTGTCCCACTGTTAGGCTTGGAGCTTCTAGCAGCCATGACACCACAGAACACTGGCATGGTTAGGCTGGGGTCTCTGTGCACCACCATCTTAACCCAAAGAGATCACTGATAACTCATAAACAGCAACTGTTAACACATGCCCATCTATGCAGGGATTTCTTTTGGTGTACTGTATACATGTATGTCAGGCAAATGACTACACTATTACTTTTTGAGCATAATTTCTTAGCCCCAAAAACACATCAGTTAGGATCTCCTGCTTTCAGCTATTTGTGGCCACCGTTCCCAAAACCTGACAATGACATGGGAAAATAACCGATACTGCAATTAAAGAGTACCTAAAAACACCACTACACAAGAGCACTTTAAGAATTAGTCTTAAATTCTGATGATTTCTATTAAAAATAGCCCAGCCAAGTTATGAGTTCAGTGGGAAGCAATTCCAATGCCATCTCACCACCTACAAATCAATATCTTCATTTTGCTTCTTAAAGAGAGACAGCTCCATGTTTTGACAGTCAGTGTAAAAATGGCCCAGCTTGAAAACTGCTTCCCACAGTTTAGAAAGACTCCAAGGCTAAAATTGAATTTCTGTAAGAACCCAAAAGTTTGCATTTGGTCCCATTTGCTTCAAAAGAACAACTAACAGAAGCCAGTGACCATCCATTTGGACGGTATTTTCTGATCAGAGTTTAAAATACTGAAATAATTCTGGGTTTCTAAATTGAGAACTCCATTTAAGATGTGGAGGCAGCAAGTATGCCTGGTTTTTTACTCCACTTCAACAGAATTAAAACTGACTATATGTAAGCCTTACAGAGAAAAACAAATGTTGACTGGGGATTTCTGTCTGTTGACAGACGACCACAACGTATAAATCAGACATATAAAGCATTCCAGAAGTGCTAGCACTACAGTTTTAACATAGCATGTTCCATCATGCAGACAAATGTTGGCCAAGTGACTTGAGGTTTGTGCCTCTCTGCTTTACTGTAGCACATTCAGTTGTTCAGAAACCAAGTCTCACCTCCGGAGGTAGGCAGCAGCTTCTGCTCCTGAACCACAACACTGATGCCTCCAGTTCTTAACATGAAAATCAGCACAGATAAAATGCAATTATTACATACCAGAATTCCCTAAACAAAATGTTATCTAGACTTTTTTACTGGATCACAGGATCAACTGGCCGAGCTTCAAAAACTTTCTGGAGAACACTGGTCCAGTTGGCTATTTGAAGAGAGCATGATCTGCTCATTTTCAAGGGGAGAACAGGCACAAATCGTTCCCAACCATTCCTGACCTTCTCCTCACTCATTTCTCTGCCTTGCTTTTGACTTACTTTCAACTCTTGCCCTGCATGCTTACTTTTAATCTTAGTTCAACAATAATAAATCACCAATAGTGAAGAATGTGTGTAAATGGTTATTAACTCTGCAGACTACAATGGCCTCTTTCAAGGTTATTACAGTTCACTATAGAAATAAAAATAGGTTTTAAAATTTGCTATGTACCTACACAATGCAGAAAAGGCTCCTTGGTACCCACAGAGTAGGTAAAGAGTCATTTTAAAGATTTTTGTTTACATTACAGCCATTGCTCAGGCCTCATTTTAAGGGAGCCTTGAGAGCGCTGATTAAGGCAGGAATTGAATCTCTCCTTCAAACAAAAAGCAGAAGACCTAATCAAATTTATCCCTTGTTCTCAACAAAAATTGCTCTTCATCCAAATTATTTAGTTTATGACACAGCAGATGTTTGAAATAATTTTTTCTTCAAATTTTTGGAATTTTTACAGAGCTCCAAAAAATGAAAGACCTTATGCATGGGAATACAGCTTTCTGATTTCTTTTAACAGTAAATCATAAAGTTAATGGTATCATTAATTACAAAATGTCACATACATGCACTTAAACCAGTGTAACTAAAGCACAAAGTTTCAGTTCCATCTGAAGCTTTGGCAGCTGCCACCTAAACCTGAAAATTCCACATGTATTTCAACTCCCAAACTGATGCTGAAAAGCAAACTCCATCAGCCAAATTCACCGTAATTTTCCCCAAATCAAAGAACAGAATAGAAACCATTTCAAGCAGGAATCTGAAAACCAGACGGTTAAGGTAGCGGTGCAATGTGGCAGAGAGACTAGGGAGACAGTAACCCCAAGGCTGGGCAGTCTCTTCAACTAATTGCTAGCCTTAAAATCTAAGCTCCAGGGGCTATTTTCTTCACTTCCAGGCCCACTTCAACAACTCCACAGCTCAGGCTCCCTGTGTGGAGGGCTCCTCTGCTCCAACTGAGCTGTCTGACTTGAGGTCTGCCTCCCAGAAATCCCAACCCTGTCCACTTCAGAAAAAAAAAACAACAGGAAAAAAACTGCAGAAGATACAAAAATGAACAAAGTCACCACCAACTAAGAAATTTCCCATGAATAAAAAGCATAGATAGCTTATAAATAGGGTTATGTTTTCAAAACAACAGAAGCATTAAAAGAAACCAGAACTACTTAGCAAAGAGTCTCACTGGGAGCATTTAAATTGCAAGAGAAGCCTTCTCTGTCTAGGGACCCTGATCATTGCACCTGGCCAAGGGTCTACCAGAGCACACCACGGCTTTCCCAGGTTTCCTCTCAGACAGGTCACACAGAGAAACCAAACAACCCACGTTTGAAACCAGCAGGCAGACTTCCCAGTGCACAGTGTAGCCTGTCCTGACAAGCACTTCTCTCTCACACATACATTCGTTATATTGCATGCATGGACCATAATACAGTGACTCAAAAGATGCAAAGAACTCATTTTTATATAACTGCTGCTGCATTTTTGAGTTTGTAACCCATCTTGCAAACTGACTGCAATGACAGAAGTGTACACAAAATGCTAGTTTATCTTCACCTGCACAGCTTGAAATACTTTTTTGATCATTTACTTTTCATTCTCAACTATTTACTCTGAAGGCAAAATTTTGGTCTAAGATATAAGTGTCTTTCACAAGATCTGCAAATCAAATGCTCTCTATGGCCATTGTTTCGCACTCATCTTGTTTCTGCATAGACTTTCACCAGAAGAATCAACAGAACCAGCATTAACAAGGCACAGGAGAGTGACAGTGATGTCATTCCTGCTACCATTACTCACTGACCTAACAGATCAGGAGTTAAATAATACGCATACTAATTTCCATATTTGAATGATATGCTGCTGCTAAGGAGAAATCTTCTACTGCAGCAGCACTGCTTATGGTCCAAAATCTAACACTTCGCTGTGATTGGGTGAGAGCTGTAGGGGGGATTAATGAGATACGTATCACTGTCTCCGTGCTGATCCTACAGGCAGTTCCCAAAATGTCATATCTAAAGAGGTGTATGGACTACACATTCAGCAGGAGAAATGCATCTGGAAAGGACAAAGACTGAGGAATGAAGGAAGAATTGGGTACTACTTAGGGCAGAGAGAAATGGGAGAGATTCAAAGCACAGTTAAAAATGAGTGGTCAAGCAATGGCACAGCACAACTTTGGACTGAATTTGAAATGGTTCCAAAAGGAACAAGAGGAAAGGCACACATCACTGTCCAGCTAATAACTGACAGATGCAGAGATCAAGTTGTACGACTCTGCAAAGTTGCACCTGAATTTTGGGTTGAGAGTGTAAATACAAAAGACTGTTGGAGAAAGAAAAGTGAAGAAAAACAGAATATACATAAAGGGCTCAAAGAACAAGAAAGAGGACAAAGTATTTTTGCCTGATACATTAACATTACTTTAGCAAATATTAAAAGGAAATTAAAATCTCTATATCGTCAAATGTTAAATCCTCCTAGTTTATATAAAAAACACAAAGGAACTGTGTACCAGAGAAAGGGGAACTTATTAGTAAATATATAGATATATAAGCAAACTGTTAGATTGCTATACAATTGCATCATTTACTAAACATAAAATAATTTATCCACAAAAAAAATTAACATGTTTTTGGAGCAAATGTTCAAGAACTTCTATGAGGCAATTCATTTCTTAACGCCTTCAAAATAAAATGTAAGCCATGACCAGCAATCATGACAATATGTTCTTGCTTTCAATTAAATATATATATATATATAAAACTCAAAGTTTAAGTCATGGTCAAAGAATTTTTTATTATACCATTGTGCCTCTATCAGCTTGACTTTCCATTTAAAATTTAATGGGAGTTACCTCTACATTTTTCATCACCATTCACAGTATGTACTTTTAATTATTAGAGCAAGTAGTGTACAGTTATTTATGATGTCTGAATAAAAGATAAAATACACCCGGTGAGATGATGCAAGCAGCACACCAAATAGCAGAAACTGCATTTGGATCTCTATGATCACAGTAATACAGTGAATAAAAGAAAATCAAATACACATTCTCATTTCATTCATTTTTCAACTCATTCAGTAATTAATATAGGTGAGTTGAAAGAAAACAGGTGATGATCTTACCACAGTGCTTAACAGTGCCTTAACTTTACTATTTCCATAATTTGAAGAATGCTGATTTCCTACTTGAATGAGTTTTATTTAGCTAGATAACAGAAATAACATTGCATTTCCTCAAACTCTGTTGTATAGTAGAAACCAAGAAGCAATCTATGGAACAGAGTCACTTTTTTTTTTTTTTCCTAAATATCTTGATTGACAGAGTTACTGGAAGTTACCATTATAGCACTGGTAATTTCTAGCTCTTAATAGGCTCAGATATTGCTTGAAGTAGATTATATATGTATAGTACACATAATACAGGCTGACAAACTACGCTTTCTCCAGTTCAATATGCTCAATCAATGAAACATATTTTCTATTTCAGTTCAATCAAAGCTTTCAGTGTAGAAATTGTCATTGAAACTGTCTAAAATACTTGCAGCTATTGGGTGTATCATCTGTCATGCTCCTCTATACGGGACACAAAAAATAACATATACATTTTCATCAAACAAGTGAAAAGCATATATATGGCTAAACAAAAATCAAAATGTTTGCCACATCTTAAATGTTCATTGGAAAAAAGCCACATAAAAAGGAATTACAGCAGTGTTTTTCACAGTCCATTTCTTTATCATCCAAATTTCAAAATAAAAAAAGATTAGCTGAGAAAGCAGAATACAACTGGTTTTCTTTAAAAAAAAGTGTTAATGCATGTCCACATTATGGAAAATGCTTGAACTGAGAAGTAAATGGCAAATACACCAAGCAGCCAGTAAGTTGTTCACACAAACAGCCTGCCAGTAAACAGTTCTTGCTTTCTTGAATGAGCTTCCAGCACTTCTGTCCTTTTCTCACAACAGCTCTGCCCCTCCTCCTCATCTGTGCTCTTCTATACTCTCATGATCCCACACTGCCTTTGGTTCTCACACAAATCCCTACAACTCAGCTCCCAGCTACGCAAGAAGCTGAGAGTGCAGTGCCTTGTTTTGCAATACACCACAGTACTACCTGAGCCGTCAGCAGGCCAGACTGATCACTTCCATTCTCCTCATCAACACACCTCAGCTTCCCAGAACTTCTCCTCCTGCCCAACTGCCTGTTTTTACAAAGTTTGTAGAAATTTTGCACCTTTGAGAGTGCTGCTTTACAGTCAAGCATGAGGCCAACAGTCAAAAAGCATGTCTGGGGAGGGCAACACAGAGGGTCTTAACAGACAGAAAACAAACATCTCATAATTTCTCTCTTTTTTTTTTCTTTTTTACCCCTTCAGACACTCAGATAAAATACATACTTAACTAAACTATATCTTTATGTATTCCCATAATTTATTGATGAAGTTCATACATCTCATGCAAGCAGCTAAGTGCCTTCTGAAGGGTTCAACAGAATTAGTTAAGGCAAGTTATTTGATGAGTTTAAAATAATTATTTGCTGCCACTTATTATCTTCTTGCCACTGGATGGCAGCAACAGAACCTCACCTTCTGTAATCCTCTAATTTAAGTTCCATTATTCATCTTCATTACCAATTTTAAACAATTCTGTACATATCTTAAGCATATTAAAGACTTTAATGCTTTCAAGCCAACACTGACAACCGTATTAGTTAAGTCATTAAAACAGCTTAAAGGACAGTGAGCTTAACCAGTTCAAAACCCAAACAACTTCATTAAATTCATCTATAAAAGACTGAACCTAGTTTACTTCATGGAAGTTGTGTGTACAAAGGTCTTCATTCTGACAGTGTGTTTTCCTGCAAAGACTCTTCTTTCCTCTCTGCACACACCATCTCTTAGGTCACTGAGCGCAGCTTCTTGAATCTGATAAAGGCGTCTCATCTCTGAACCTTCATCTACAATTGATGCCCATGTTGTTCTGAAACTGGTTCAGCCTGCACACTACCTGGGTGTATCTTTGATTAATCATGCCAATAGAGCTTCTAATTCAATCTTTGCCAATTCTGACAATACAAGTTTTCCAAACCAAGTGAGTTCAATCTATTAAATTAATTGCCATTAATCATTTTGACAAGTCTGAATAAATATTTTCATTAATAACAACATTCAGTAATAACCATTTAAATGACTGACAACCTTACATGGAAGACAGACTACAACTGATACCAGAAAGGTAAGGACTAATTAATTATAAATAATGGTCTTGATTCTTCTCTGAGAAAAATCAATTGCATACTCAGCTACTTCCATGCAATTAAAGTCCTAATTTCTTTGAACTCAACACAACATGCTTTCAGTACTGCTCAGTGAGTTTTTATATCCTTGTGCACTGTAAGATTTTTATGAAGCTTGCTGCTTGAAGGAAACTATGCTATACCCTTATACTAACACAGATGGTGTTTATAATTACAACGGGCAAAACTGGGAGTCAGAATGCAGCTCCACCTTGACAGAGATATCCCTAATATTCTGTAAAGACTGCATTTTGCTGTGATAGCCTCCTCCTAGTGACTTCATACTTACTTGAACAACAAAGGGCATGTTTTCTCATGTGCAGGTGCAAGCTTAGGGAGTACATTACATCTTCCTTTTGTTTAAATCCTTGGTTTCAATTATACTAAATATAATTTTGTATGAAATACTTTTAAAGAAGTGATAACTGTAGCACATACCTTTCAATGTCAAAAGGAAAGCAGAACTTTGGAACGCTGTTCAGCACTTCCTAAAAATACAAATAAAAGAAATAAAGTTAGGGGCTTTTTGAAAAGGCTTCTCAAAGGTTTGCTTTTTATAAAAATGGCCAAAAATACTCATAATAAATAATAAGTTCAAGGACTGTATGATTACAAAAATACAGCACACGTTCCTGGACTGAAATAATTGATTATTAAAAAGGAATTAAGTTTGTGCTTTGGCAGATTGCAAAGACAATGCCATAGAAGCCCCAGGAGGGAAAGGCCTGGCCTGAAGGGTATTAACACCCTTCACATCCCCGCTGGGATTCCCTTCAACAAGGCCATATGGATTTTACAAGAAGCACCACACCATATGGGTAAGCCACGTCTGCTGCTACTTGTACCACAGACTAGCCACAGGGACTTCTGACAGATCCTGGCTCAAAAATACAAATGTTGTTTCAATTAAAATGCAGGCAGAGAAAAGGGAATGAAGTTGGCAGCAGAATGAATTACAGAGAGGTATAACAACTCTATACATGTTCCATAGTCGAATGCTGAAAATGATGGAAATCGTCTGCTGGTCCAAGGGAGAAATTTATATGATTAACCCTTTGGGTTTCACAAGCAAGCCTTGCTATTAATGAAGAGAAGGGGGGTCAAAATCCACCAGATCTACGTTTGTACCATAGTCTGAAAGGATAATGTCACTCTTTCTTGCAGAATTTTATTTAAAAAGCTGTTTAGTGGCAAATAAAATGTGTTAATTAAAATATAAAAATGCTCTCAAACTAGTCAACATTTTTCCTTCAAAAAAAAAAAGTGAATTACCAGATCAGTTAGCAGCAAATATTAAACAATGACTTTACAGAATCCTCGAAAAACAGGTTTTATTTCCTTGCCTCAACCTGGGAAAACAAACCCCCTGTGAAACACTTCAGCTAAGAAGAGACAGTCAACATCAACACAGTTGGTCAAAGCTATAGAATTCCCTTTTTGTAGCAGACTAAGATGTGTATTTCTGTATATAGAAAAATGCATATTGATTACAAATTTTCAGAGCTGCCCATGAGGGTTTAAGAAGTGTATCTAAGATGTTAGCACTCTCCAGCCTGAACACTCTGTTTACTGCATGTTGAACAGTCAAGTCCCCTTAGGGGAAATTATGTATTTAAATTCCTACACACTACAATGTCTATTTACTTTGAACATTTGCCTGGCTCAGTGGATAGTGTAAAACATAAAGAACCCATGCAAGTTAATCAGCAAGGGACAAATAGTTCAGGAAAAAGATGACTCTGGCTGGAATATGCATGTGTTCATTGCAAAATTTTAAAGGTATATGATGTTTCCCAATAAATCATCATGTGATACAAAATAAAGTCAACATGTTTATGATTTCTAAGTCATACAAGAGACTTCAAGAAATCTTTAGAACTTCTACTTTGTCAGCACAGATAAAGGATATGAAAGCCACAGTTGTGTTTTGGGAAAGGTTATTAATTCCATTATGAACAACAGCAGTACATATAATACTCTCCAAAAGGAATGGCTCAAGCACCATCCTGCCTGCTGTGCGTGCCCACTGCAGAAGGGTAAGGAGCAAAATACAAACCAGGCAGGTAAATATTGGAATTTCTGCAGTCAGGAACCAGCACATAGGATGTTAGCAGTAGCAGTATTAAACTCTAACAAAAAAAAGGCAAACAGAACAGGCTAATCAAAATTTTTAACTTCAAAATTTCCAAATACTGTCACCCTTCAGGCTTATACATTTACTTTTTTCCTCTTTCAAGGAAACAGTATGCCATTCTTTTTCTAAATCTGCACCTATTCTCATACTATAGGAAGTGATTTTCTCCTCACTACCAAGGATTTTAATTGCTGCCTGGTAAGCTTAGCACTGACTCAGAACTGGATATGGAAATGTATTCATTTATGTTCCCCATTGTGTTCTCTCAGAATAAATTATCACGCAAGAAAAAGAAAACAAAAACAAAAAACCCAAAAGGTATTAGCTCAATATTTTGACTAAACAACCTGAAAATCATGGGTATGTTTTGCAGCGTTCCCCAGGCCAGTGCTCCCCCAGCACTGCCCGGCCCTCCCCAGCCAGCACACATGCACTCAACTTCTGCAGAGCAGCCTCAGCTCGCTTCCCAACTGGCAGGAGCATCCCTCGGGGGACAAGTCTTTAAACCTCCGCACTCTTTAAAATTCAACCAGCCAGCAGGTCTATAGACTGGTGTATAAACAGTATAGGAAAAAAAAAAAAGGAAAAAAAAAAATCCTCTCTCAGCTTATGTCAGTGACAAAGCAGCTCAGCAGTTGACTGCTTCTCCCCTGACAGCGTAAGCTGGGTTTACACAGATCAATAGATGGAAGTCCTACCTAGCTTCCAGGGCTCAGTTTTCTTCCTTAATTACAGGTGCTATTCAGATTTTTAAAATGGAAGAACACAAGATGCCCCCAAGATGCTGCTAGACAAATTTAAAATGCAAATGATACACATTCACATACACAGTTACTATTTGTGTACAATTAGAGCTGATACTTGCAATAACCTCTCCACTGAATAAAATCTGAGCTCTGCCTCCTAATGGGTCATCATTTTGAAGGTTCTGTTACTCAGCCAGGACTTCCTCCTGAGTCAACATACACACTTTCAGAAAAAGAACAACATATTTATTGTATTTTTCATTCACAATTTCATAAAAATACGTATTTATTTCTGAAGACAAAAGGTTGAACGAGTCATCAGAAAGCAAAATATCTTGATTCACATATTCCATGATTATTTCTTCCTCTGGGTCTCGCAATAGTAGTGCTTTTAGAAATGCCTACAGTGTCACAAAAATTGTATACAGCGGGAAAATTACAATACAAAAAAACCCAAGAAGGAAAACCACAAGGAAAGGATTACCTTGTGCTTTCAAACACCAAATAACGCGTACAATAGTATACACAATTGAGACTAATTGCTAAGTTAAAGGACAACTGTCTCATTTCTTATACAAAGAAAATCATAAAATTAGCATCATGTGAACTACAGCATGTTGGCTCCCTCACAAAAAGCTTAAACAAAAATGGAAATATATTCACAAAAATATTTCCTTTATACCTATAGCACAGCAGAAGAAACTTGTATTCCCACAGGCTCATGGGGCAGCGGTTTTATTAATTCACTTTCATCAGCTGCACTACACAACTTCAGCCTGACCTGGTCACACTCATTGGCTCTACATCAAGATGAAATTATGGAAGTCTAAAAGGTAAAGATTATTTAGGTTTCCTTGCTTATTTTGATACCCATCCAGCCAATTCCATGTATCATAGTTCTATAAAGCAATGCAAACAGAGGTACGAGATGCTTCTGAATTCATACATGGAGCTTTCCGGAAAAAAGGTCCTGATAATTCACAACCATGCTCTTAAATTAAATTACTGGTTAGCCATTTTGGTTAGATTCAAGATATATACCATATTTCTTACTATTTCTTAGAATATCACTGTCAATTGATATGTGTAAGAAATCTTCATGGCTGTTCAGTCTCCACTGTAGATCACAGAGATCTGGGAAGATACTTGCTTCTTTCTGCACTTGAACAAGATATAATCTGATCTTGCTCCAGCTGAAAAAAGGTACAGGAGCTGCTTCTATGTGAAAATTACCAGATTTACTATATATTACAGAATGAGCATATTAATGTATCTCTACAGAGCTACGAGTGGGTTTTTTTTTCATTTTAACTTACAAATTTCAGTCATTTTCCTTTTTCTATGTAGATGAGGCCCAATGACTTGATGAGCTGACAAAAATTAAGCTCATCACTCACTATACTACTGAAATATTTAAGTATTGAAGCTTAATCTCATTAATTTCTGAGGTTAGAAGGATGAAGGAACTATTCACCTCCAATGACTTATTTGTACTGTAACATATTCTGTAGTTCGGAGTGGGGAGGGAAAAGAACCTGAGTTTTTACAACTGCATCCATGTGAAAGGGTGAAAAATCTTTCCTGACAGGAACATTTTAAGATATCCAAAATACTGAGCCACTTTATAAAGAGCGGATTATCTACCATGTTTTTAGAGGAGTCCTGTTACCTTCCAACTATTTCTGTGTTTATCTGCAGCATAAGACTGCTTCTCAAACAAGGAGGTGGGTTCTCCCCCCGCTTCATTGTACCTATGGGAAGTGAACAGAATATAGGATCATAGAACATCCTGAACTGAAAGGGACCCGCAAGGATCACGCAAGTCCAACTCCTGGCCCTGCACAGGATAGCACCTCTGGAGAAGAAAGAGTACAGCCTTACACTGAGACATAGTCACACTGTGTCCGTTCCACAGACATGTCAGGATACCCCGGCAGAAACAGTCTAAATAAAGTAACTAAGATAAGCTCTAATTACATAATGCAGACCAGGTTACCAAAATCATTCATATAAACTGGTGCTCAAATATCTATCTATTCTCAGCTCTTCATTTGGTTTTGAGGCAGAAATCAGCCAAAGAAATATCAATTACAAATAGATAGCACAGTCAAGTCACCCACTTGGTTACAAAAGCTTCTGTGCTCCTCCCTTTATCCTCACTTCTTGAACAACTTTCTTTCTCAGTAACAATATTTTTCTAGTTTTTTTCCTCTTATTTCTCTACCTTATTTTTTAAATCCTTTTCCCCCACGCCTTTTCACTCAAGGGAAAATTCTCCTTTTTTGCCAGTCTTTCACCTTTGTCATATCTTCTTTATTAACCAGTCTCCTTTTTTTAGCCTTGTTGACAAAAGTTACTTTCTATTCTATTTTATCATGTCATCTAATTTCTTCAAAACCCTTATTTTCTTCCTGCTAACCTCTCATTTAAATGTCTTCTCTTGAAACAACTGACTGCAGGCCTCTCTTGTGGTGCTTACCAGTTTTCCCTACTCAAATCTCCAACTCTAATGTCCCCTCTTCTTCACTTCTAAACCACTTAGCTCTCTCACCTTTCCTCTTTAACCATAGCTTACCACAGTTTTCAGTCACTCAGGGCCAGTTCAAACACACAAACAAGAAGTCTACTTGAGATTTAAGACTGTCATGATTGTCATGGTATTTCTGATTCAAACCAGTGACTTCAGTAGGAATATTTAAATGCTTAAAATTAAGAACAGATGTAGTTCATTCTTAAATAAAAGCCAAGCTGCTTAGCATCTTGCAGTGTAGAGGCCTTCATCATTATGGCTCAATAAAGGTGAAATTCTAATGCTGTTACATGAAACAGCTGATGAAAAGGCAAGCTCTGTCCTTGCCACCAACTCTACCTTTTTCTTCCTCTGAAGCCATGCACACCCCCAGCAGGGACCCATGTGAAGTCTGCAATAGCAGTTATATTTCAAAGCCTTAACTCTCAAGTCTGCTAAAAAACTCATCAGAAAACTGTAGCTACAATAAAGGTTCAAATGGCTTGAATCTTAATCTTAGATTACATTAATGTAAATCTAAAGGTCTAAAGTATGGAAATCATTATCAGGCCTCCACAGCTATTTTTAACTTCCATCGGTCTCTTTCCGAAGTGCATTGTTCACTGATTATCTAGAAGTTTTCGAAGGAGGGAAAAAAAAATAAAAAAAAGTCTATGAACTGTCTTTTGAACACCCAGAGCAAGGAAGAATACTGATATTTTATCTAAATGGTTTAGGATGGAGATGCAAAGCTCTTTTAAAAAGCAAATAAATAAATTTAAAAGGTACTTTATGGTTATAGAACTTCTCCATTGCAAGACTGAACCACTGAATTTCATAGCTTTTTTTTTTACTTCTTTTTTTTACCCGTTTTTTAAAAAATCAGTAATCTCCAGTTTTACATATTTTAGCTATCATTTCAATATTTGCTAAAAAAAAAGTAAGCATAATATAGAATTTTCATGCATTCTAGGTTAGTTGTGAAGAGGAAGCGGGAAAGCGGAAGTGTACAGCTATGTGATCCTAACAAGGTCTCTGCAACACAAGCATCACCTTTCTCCCACCTTTATAAACAATTTGAACCAAAAACTTGTCCACACTTAGCAATGAGTCCCACTTTGGAAAGAAACACAAAATCAGTAGTTTCTGCATTTTTGTCTTTGGATATTTCAGATTTTCCTCTAGATCTAAAGACAAATTAGCAACAATTATCTGAAACTGTTTCAGAGAATATTAATATTTAATCACAATTACTAATTGGATTTTTAGTCATAATTATGGGGTAGTCCCACTAAAGTCCTGTGCACATCACGCTATTTCACTTGCAGTGTGACACCAGAGGATGGGTATAACACTACTGTGTTTCAGTGCTGTGTGCATGGCAAAACAGACCAGTAGTTGTGCCCTCTTAAACCCTACCTGTTGCAACACTTCTACTCTCAGAAGACATAAAAGAAAATGTGCCATTGCAGCTTCCTAAAAACAGACCTACGCGATGGAGCTTACAATGTCAGACTAAGTTATGGATAGCGCTGTGTTTTCTGACTGATATTTCTATCCCAATACAGCTGACACTAACAGTTCATACACCACTGACAAACAAGCAAATGGAAGGAGATTGTGGACCATGTAGCAGAAGTTGTCTCTAATGGATGCAAGCAAGATTAAAATTCCACTAAACTGAGCCAGGTGTACATTTCTACAATCATAGATTGTTTTGACTCACAGAACACAAATTCTGCTTCACTACCGAGAACAATTTTTGAACTTCACTTAGTTGGCTCACAAGTAAACTACAATTGGCAAGGCCCTACAGCCTAATGAGTGGCATTCAGAAGAACCAGGCTGCTCATAATGCTTAAGCACCAAGCCTTTTTGAAGACTTGTTATCTAAAAGGTGCTTTCATCTTTCTAAAGCTTATTCAGAAAAATATCTGTTGCCTAAAAAGAATGAGGAGCTGAATACCTGCAAATGAGGATGAGATCGCTTACAGAATTCCAATTAGAATTAATTTCTCTTGTTCCTGGTCCTTATTTCCTCCACTCAGTTTTATGTGCCTCAGGGAAGGATGCCAGACAGGCAACTGAATATTTTTGGTAGCTTAGTCCAGCTACTTTGTGCTCTACAGAGCAACAAGGGCACAGTTAAGGGCACAGACACGAGAAAGATTCTAGACAACAAGGTAACAGGATCATCTTGAGATTCTAGAGAAGCAAAATCACATAAACAAGTAACTATTGTAGAGGTGGCAGTGGAGACCTAAATGTCAGCTGTCCCTATTACTGAACTTAGAAATGACTCTTGCAACATCACTTACAATCAACAGTACATTCAATACAGACAAAAATTAATTAAAAAAAAAAATTAACCACCAGAACAGTGACATGACCAGGGTGTGATACGCTTCGACTGGAGACATGCTACAGAACGCTCTTGCCCTGTACAGCAGATTAAGGCCGGTGTCCCAGGCAGTACACGTGAGATTTTACTGCTTTTAGAGCATCTTTCAAAGACACTTTACAAGATGAAAAAGGAACCCCGAGTACTGTAAAAGGCGTGGTTAATCTCCGTATCTTCCTGAAAGACTGAGGAATAAGCCTTTCTAAACAACCATAGAGCAAGTTTTAAAATTCAGAGATTTTACTAAGTTATAAGATGTTAGATTCTCTGTTTGTCTAACTGTTTCCGTATCTCATCATATAACCAAATGAAAATAAGTCTGTATCAGACACAGTTATATCCAGCGTAGCACACATGGAATCAAAGTTCATTGTAGAGTAACAAGCTCAGTTACAGATAGCAGGATAGTTAAAACAGTATGAAGTTCAGCACAGGTTAATTTCCCTGCCTAAGGAGAAAACCCTTCACTTTTCCTGGCACTCATAATAAAAACATAAAAACTGACAATACTCTTCTTCCCACAGAAAGTTCCCATTGGCATTAAGTATAGATTGAAATGTTACCATCTACTCCTATTTCTGGCAAGACAAACAAAACCAAGATAAATAATACGTCACCACACAGCTCTAGCATGCATGAAATCTCTGTATTCCATGTAGCAATAAATAGTTTTCTCTTACCTCCCTGACTCATGTCAGGGAGACCATTATTCCCTAGGCAATACCAGAAAGTGGGGAAAAACAGGAAATATGCTCTTTCACTCCACATTTTGCAACAACAACAAAAAACCAAAAGGCACCAATGTACGACACTCAATTTTCTATCATCATGCACAGCTTTCTATTAGTAAATTATTATTAAATACTCTCAATGACAACATCTCTAATGTTATCTGGAAACTCAGAGAAGTTAACTAGAGTTATGGTAGACATCACTTTCAAAGTCTAAATATGTAAGTCTCTGAAGGTCAGGTTAAATTCCATGTGTCACCCTGCACAGCTCAGGGGGCAGCAATATTTGGTTCACTCAAGACTCTGCAGATTTCCCGCTGCTTACAGCACCAGTTAAGATGCATCTTTGGCAGCAATGCCAAGAATATACTGCACATCCTGTTCAGATGCTATTTCTCCAGTGGTGAAAAAATAAGCACCATCAAATCATGCACAAACTAAAACTGGTTGGTATTTATTGGTTTTACCTGTTACATTTTTCATTGCACCTTGGAATACTCTGATAGCAAGGGACAGAAATAAGCCTATTTGCAACATACCCAACTCTACCTATCCAATACACTGCTTTCAAGTGATGTTTGTAGTCTCCGAAATGTCTGCAAACAATAACAAAGAATATAATGAGTAGAGTGTAGTTGACACTCAGGTCAAAAGGCTCCTATTTGCAGTATTTTCTTTTAGTCACCAAGAAATTATAGTTATAAAAGGAACATTAACTGCAAAAGAACACTACAAATAATGAATTTCCACATTTACAGGAAAATGAAATATACGGGGAAAAAAATCATAAAGTTTCAAGTACAACAAACTCTATTCTTGATGAGATCTGATACATTTCAGATCTATTAAAACTCCAAGCATATTTTGCTCCAAATAAATTGAAAATATTTTTCCCTCCATAAGTTCTTCATTAGTTACCTAACAGACAAGCCCTGCAACAGGGAGTGTCTGTAAATAGTAGAATGTCATTCCTTGCCCACAAAGCTTCTACTGAACTCCTGGCTTGCCTGGTACACACTCAGCACTGGCCTACACACAGAGGACAGTACCAGCTCTGCAGATTGCTTGTATGCAAGAATTGCCCTGCTCAGGCTAGGGAGTGAAACTGTCTTGTAACACCAGGTAATGCTCTTCCAGAATGAGAACTTTCCACTGATTCTTTCTTAAAATTACTGTACAACATATGATGAAATGTTGATTACACTGACAATTCAGAAACTCTGAAGTAGTTAAAAAATAAAGGATCATGTAAGTTAAGGAACAACTTGGGTGTCATGCTGAGAGAAAGCATCTGTAATAAAGTGATTTGTGCGGATAAATACGGTGACACAGTCCAAAAGCTGACCCCTTGACTGGGCTCATCCACCCCTAGATGTGCAGCCCTACAGGATAGCTGCCAGCTCCCATGGCTGTGTCAGCAGCCGGGGAAGTTGGGGAACCACACCATGGTGTAAACAGTAGTGAAACCAATTACATGTAGGGACTGAGTTTACTGGGTTACAAGAATCTACAGACAAAAGAAAAGGAACTGAGAAAGGAAATCAGCTTCTAAGGAACCTGCTAGGATTATAATTCATTAAATAATATTATATTTGTGACATTTTCATAAAGGAACAGTTATTTCTAGCTTTACATTCAAATTCAAAGCTTCACCATAATACAGTTCAACAAGAATCACTTGCAGTAACAGTTTCACAGTACTAAATTCAGATATTATCAATTGTGCTGAAAAATGGAAGGAAGATGAAACAACTCCAAGACCAAAGAGGAAAAGGGAAGATGCAAACAAGCATAAATTTAAAGTGCTAACACACCCCTTGCGTATATTATACAATACAGTATATGTATACATATATGTACATTATATATGTATAAATTGAGTTACCCAATGTAGACAGATGACTATCACAAAAAAGAAAATGCAATGGACATAGAGTTGGGTGTATTTTTCCCTAGAAGACCTGCAATGTACATTCACTTCACCTATGGCCAAGCCTGTCCAGACTTTCTGGTTCCCTGTGTGAAGCTTCCAGTGGCTTCATTGCTAGAGATTACCCTGCAACAATTTCTGGCTGATGTTTCTGCATGTGAGCATCACTCAGCCACTTCAGCACTAAGTCCATCAGCTGAGCTTTGACCTCTGAAAGCCCTGAACAGCTAAGAGGAGAGGGAGGCTGGTTCCACTAGCAAGCTACAGAGAAGGTTATCAGCTGCTTTGCTTTGATCCAGAAGAATGAAACTACCCATGCTCAGGGAAGCCCCTCAACGATCTAACCCAAGTATTCACAACACTTACTGAAAAACTAATAAAAATCCTGTTCTGAGAGCATGATTTCTCCATGAATTCAAAGAGGTCTTCCCTCTTCCCAACTTTAGTCTGAAATTCAAGAATTGGCACACTAAGTCTTCACTGGCTCAGTGTGTTTTCTCTCATTATACCTCCCGAAGGACAAAGGACAGAGGTAAGCATGCACTGTAACCTCAGAGATAGGTTACTTCTCATACGTGGCTCTTTTATTACTGATTGTACATTTATTAATGACTGCAGACAGAAACTGACGCAAAAACCAGAAACTTGACACCTATGCTTAGGGAAGAAGCAAATACAGTCTAACAGGCAAGTAGTCGACAATGCCTTGAAAATTTATACACAAGTAATTAGTACCAGAAATAGTTACATTCAGATAGATTAATGCATTTTTCTTTTCAATCACCTCCTTGGAACTGCTTCACCTTCACTTATTCCTGGACCGAGAATTCAAAACAAGCAGTTTGTATCTCTCCAGTTGCAGCCCACTAATCACCCTTGCCTTGCTCTTGCTGTTCCCAAAGTCCTCTGCTGCTTCTGTTCCTAATTTCAGTCCAATCAAGTCTTACTCTTTGCCTGGTTCCTTGATTTCATCATACTTGGATTACAACATTTGATCCCAGACCATTTCCTAACATAAGCAATAAGTAAAAGAGTACTTTATTTAATGAAATAAAAGCAAATTATTTGAAATGACATTTCAAATAACTGTAGCAGTAACAGTGAACCGATGTACCTCAAATGCTCTCCCAGTTCTACAGGAAACTATCATCAACAAAGGCAGAAGAAGAGACAAGAACCAAACTCAGTGTTCAGGAATATTACATCCAGTACTTAACATAAAAAGAGACTGCACTAATTAGGATATTCCTCAAAGTGCAGCAGTAAGCTTGAGACAAAAAAAACAACACTGCAAGTAGAACGGAGGCAACAAATTGAAGACTCAAGTGGATGGAGGGTACTTAGCAAGCAGATGAGAAAGTATAAGGTATCACAGAATAAGGAATTAGGTGACATTAGACTGGAATATTCTGAGGGCAGTTGAGGTCAATCAACAACGACATCACACATGACAATTTGGCAGTCTTTCTGGAAGACGTTCCAAATGATTGTCATCACTATTTCAGTCATCAGTTAATTTTTTTCTTCTTTGGTTTGGCACATCACTGAAGGCTGGAATCTGATTTGGCTTTGAAATGAGCCAAATCAGTAATAGTTATTTTCAATAGGCTGATACAGAATATTTGAAGGACAGTCAAATATTAATACTGTACTTATTTGAGCAAACAGAGAAACTACAAAATGTAGTCCCCCAATATCACAGCTGTATCATTTTTTAAAAATGGCTAACATATGCATACAGTCTATTAAAATGCACATAATTTATCTGACTCAAAATGAAAACATATCTAACAACTAATTCCATTCATCTGGCCCTCTTTCACCCAGCCTTAAGATATACAAATGTGTGCCTTTTCACCAGAACACAGCAGCTGGGAATGAAAAGAAAAGCATTCAAATGATCATTTTCACATCATATTCCATCGCCTTTTCACCAGCTTCTCCCCAGTCTTTCTTTGAGTCCCATTCTGTTACAAGAGAGCTGCTTTTTAGATCAATTCATATTTCCATAATCCACACTGCTGTTTCTCCCTCTCCTCCCCAGGGTGGACTAACCCCTGCAACCAGAACTATGGCTTACAACTGTCATTAAGACCTGTAACAATAACAAGATAACAAAAGAGCTGGTAGAGATGAGGCTAGCCAGTACCATATGCTGATCAAGTTCAACATTTTTAACTTAAAAGCTCTACAAAACAAAACTCCCACAATTATGAGAACAAGCATACTTCATGTTGCCACCTGTCCTCAAAATTTCAAGAAAGCTCCAAGTTTTCAGTACTGGGCTTTTATAATTTTAAAAATAAACATCTCAAAGACTTATTCTGTCTCTGCTTGGATGAATTAAAAGAAAAATATTGAGAATATTATTTACATGTTGAAAAATGTACGGGTCTCAGTGATTCTGGGTGTTCCCAGCACATCTACGTGGGCAGTTGTTTTGCAGAATATTTATCAGGACTGGACAGATCTTTTCTGTTCACACAGTGCAGTTAGCAACTACAAATACACCTCTGACTGTTTTTCTGCTGATCATCTATCAGCTGTGATTTGCATAGGCAAAAAGCATTCCTGCCTTACACACATGGTATTTTTCAATAAAAACAATGTCATTCAAACACAAAGTGTCAAAAAATCACTGTGTCAGAAAACTGTCTTAACCAGATAAAGCTGATTTGCAGTGCACAGTTACCATCACCTCAGCTGCATTAATTGCTTTCCTCAAAGCTACACAGAAATTCAAGTTCCAAAATATCCTAAACCAAGTAATAATGTGTAACATTTAGACAAAAATACCATTGAAAATCATTAATCTCATTAGACTGACTCCTCCTTTCTCATACCAATGTAGCCAAATATTAATTACACTTATAAATACACGAGCAACAAAGCCCCAAACCCCTTTTTTAAAATTTACTGATTTTAAAAAATACCAAAGCAAGCACCTCTCTAGTTAGCATAAACATATGAAACATGCATTTAATGCCTCATCAGAATACAAGAACAAAGCCATCACATGCAGAAAGCCAGTGAGATGCATCCCCTAACAGCGTGCCTGCAGCCTTGAAGGGAGTGTAAACAGTCTCCTACCTCCTGAGTTCCTGCTGCTCCCCTAGGACCACAGAGGAACACAACATCTCACTATTGGCTTCCACACATTGTTTTGACCCAAATTTTAGCTTTTTTCTTGAGGATATTAAAAAAACAACCAAACAAAAAACCCCAAAACAAATCAAAAAAGGCTCCACAAAACTCCAACTTGTGCTATTATTTAAAAAAAATATACTCTTTCATAGTGACCTCATTTATGTAATTGCTGCCATGATCCATGCAATTAAATATTCCATCCTGAAAGAAACTGAACACTGTCTCCAATCAGATGCTTATTTAAGCCAAGCTTAACTTTAGTAGTTAATACGTACATTGAAAGTATGCAATTAGTGCTTTGCTGTGGGAAGACTGACACATTAGTACTTCAGAGGATTTATCCTTTAAACAACTGATTTCACACCCATGCATGTGTACCTATACTTTCTTGTGTATACAAATAATTTCAAATGAATCAGGCAGATTTACATGTATAGTGTCAAACTTCACTAGTTGGGTCACTACAGGGTAAGGAGTAAGGTTCAGAGCTCACAGCTCAGTTGTGACTTCTGCATAATGTGGCATTAAAAATAGAAAGCAGCTGTTATGTAAAATATGAGATAACAACATAGAGGGTGTTACAGTAACTTCATTGAAAAAAGCAGCGATTCCCCACACAGGATGCCATATCCCTTAGTCATTACTCATCTTCAGGGTTTGAGAAAGCCTGACATGAAAAAGCAGGTTTAGGCTGCTTGTCTTAGAAAGCACAAAGTGAGAGAACTTAGGATGAAATCTGTAACACAACAACCTAAAGCAGTCTGAAGTCCTTCTTAAAACACATCTTCAGTGAACAACCCCTTGCCATATTTCTTATTGCTAAAGTGGCTTCTGGTAAGACCGTCTCTTGCCATATTAGCTATTTGCATCATCTTCTTGGTGCGATGCTTTTCACCAGTAGAGAAGTGGAAGGCTAAAGACAGGAACTATGAAGTGATTAGAAGGGAAAAGAATGAGAATTACTCAATGGACACCATATACTCTGGGACCTACTGAAATCGAAGTCGCTTTGAGCCAATAAGCGGTCAGACTGAAAAGCTACTGAATTCATACACAGTTAAAAATAATATCCAACATAGCTGTAATTACTAAATTCATAAGAAATGTTAGACTTGACATGCTTCAAAGGTTAAGACAACACAGAAAGCAGCACTGCCTCTTGCACAGCCACTAACTCCTGCCAGTGCTATCAGCAGAGCAATCTCCTCCTTTCTTTTGCCAACACTACTCTTATCCCAGGAATGTTTCAACCCAATGCTGGGAGCATCAGTGTTTTTATTTGCAGAACAGCTAGGACTAGAGCCATCCTGGAGGCATCTGGACACATTTGACATCAATAGGGCTTCACTACTGACTCCACTGCCACAAGGAGACAAGCCAGCATCAGCAGTTCTGCTGGGTGGCATTCATTTCTGGAGAAATACGTATTTTACTTTTCAACAGTTACAAAGTATTTCAGTTTGGAAACCAAGGTGTTGTTTTGACTTGGGCTGCTTTTCTAAAGCCCTTGAAAAATACTTTCATCTTAAAAACAACTGGGTTTTTTCCAAATATCATAATATTAATATTTTCTCTGTACAGACTTCTGTTTGAAAACAAGCTTGCAAGGCTGAAATTAAACTCTAGTTCTACCAGTCTGAATAAACAAAACAGGAATTTCAAGATTAACAGCCACACATCTTTTATCATGGGAATTTTGTTAAGCACAAGGGATTTTTCAACATACTACAAGACAGAGCCTCTAGGCATATAAAATCAAAATATTAAAAAAAAAAAAAAGTCCATTAAATGGCTACAGCTCATTCTTCATCCAATGTGAAGGTTGTGAGAATAATCACAGAAGACCTATATATGCTCAAATCAGAAATCTTCACATATTTTCTGCAGTGCTGAGATTATTCAGAACTTTTTCAACACTGTCAAACTCAGGCTTGTATTACTAATGCCAGTTTTTCTCATTTCCTTCCTCTTCTGGCATCTAAAGAATTACCAGAGACAAAATAAGTGGTTTCCCTCAAGTCTTTGCAGATAAAGAAATCAACAGTGAATCTTGCAAATTCTTTTGTGGTACCAAAATTATGCCTTAATACTTCCTTTACCTGACGGACTGCATGTGAGCAAGTGATTATGACAAATCCCCAGTCCTGTCTTCTTCCTGATCAACTGCAGTTTCCACATCCCATCCACAACAGATTGGATGTTTCGCAAAACATGATTTTGGAAAGTCAATGTTTAAGAAAAAAGGAGATCAAAAGACAAATATTGACCAGCATAAAAGAAAATGGAGGGTACAAGAATAACAGAGAAGATTAGGGATGAGTAAGCATTGAAAAGTTCAGGCATACTTAGAGGACAAATGTGAGAAAGAGGAGGAATATATCAAAATGGCTTAGACAAGTTTTCTTTGCATTATGAAAGCAACAAAAAGGTGACATTATAAACTGTAGAAAAATTCAGGAAGAGAGGCAAATATTTTGCCCACTGTTATCACATCACTGTGCAAACAGACAGCCCTTCAATTTTAGGAAAGGAAAGATGATTCTTTGGGATACATCCAAAAACTAACTCACACATTTTATATTTAAAATAGAAATGACTGGAAAATAGGATGGAAAATAGTCTAATTTTTATTTTCTTTCTTTTTTTTTTTTTTTTAATTTCCCCACAAACTTTCATGGAAATTAGCCTTGATAGTTTTAGTAAGTTCTTGGTTTTTAACAATTTAAAAATCAAATTTGGTACATACTAAAGTCTCCAGTCCAAACCCACCAAGTTCACCATGCACACACACACGCACACAGAAGGCTTCTGCTGGTTTCACTTGATGACTTGGCTCAGGGGTTTGCTATAGAAGCTGCTACATACTCTGTTCAAATCCAGTGACTCTAATTGGAAAATTTCCCTTCCAAGGAGAAGGATTAAAACATTCTGTTTTCCAGGAGCACAAGCCATTTACCTGAAACACTAGATTCCCCACACGGCTGAGACACAATGTGCAGGCATAGGTTTTTCAGAGCCCAAAGGCAGAGAGCTGCCTGAGGCCTCTAGTTTTTATAGATTAGGTATGTCTATTGCATCTTTGTATGATTCCCCTCCTGTCTTTAGTGGGCTTCATCTTCTAATCATTTTTCTACACCAGCTGTTCTTTGAATAACCTTCGACTCGCTGAATAAGCTCCCATTTTTCTTCATACATAATTTTTCTTTTCTTTTTTTTTTTCTTTAAGATCAAGTCTTTCTTAGGGAAAAAGAAAGAGAACAAAACAAACTAGGAAAAAAAAAAAGAATTTAAATGACAATGAAGATGATCATTCTGCAGCCAGGATAATTATGAAAACTTGCTGAATGCCTAGCTAAGAACATATAACAGTACACTTTGCTCATTTGTCACTATTTTACAGGCTGCAGTGTTTTTGACTGATGCTATTCCCTAACCAGACATCCTACCTTCTATGTTTGTATATTTATTCCTTTCATAATTAATCACCTTATAGCTGTCTTTATAGAATCTTCTATTATTGATTAAAAAAAGAAATCAACAATTTATCAACATCTGCTGTACAAAAACACTGCCAGATCATCCACTGTGGTGATATTACCAATGAAGAATATGTCTGACTAAGTATCAGTCTAAAAATAAGAGGAAGGAAAGACCTTGAGATGGAGGTATTTATTCTATTTAGTGGGGTTTTTGTATTTTACAAAAATAAAGATATTTCTATGGAAGAATCTCATGCAAAAGTTGCTGAAATAATAACATTTAATAATTTCATTAAAGTTTAATATTAATAACTTTAATAAAATAGTCATGGGGCAAAAAACCCAACACACTAATTAATAGCTTGCTGTCACTACAAAAAGTGAAATAATCCATCAGTCCTGTATATATAAACTTTCCTTTGAGGATTAATTATAGATACAACACAGGATTTCATGCTTTCAAAATCAGGAACTTCAGATCAGTCTCATAAGGGCCTGAGGATTTTTTTTTCTCAAGCAAATAACTAGGGTATCTCTAAAATACTATTTAATAAATATCTAAAATCTTGCACTGAAAAGGATTACCAAATTACATTAAAAGGATATACATGGGCAGCTCTTTATTGTTCTGGTGGGTTCTGTGACCAAAATTTATTACATCAACATTTGGCAAAGTTTTATTGATAAATTTTCCACATTTTCAATCCCACAACAGATGAAACGCAACACATCCAACAGGATCACCTAATAAAATACTCCATATCAAAAACAAGGTGATACAGAGAATTAGCATGACATTCCCTGCTCAGCAACTGCTATTGCATATTCCTGTCACAAAGGCAATCTAATCACCAAGCCACCAGTTGGGTGAAGACTTCCTCCCTCTTATCATTAGCATCTGCCTCTCCACAGCTGAATAGGAGAGTGTTTTTATTATTATTCTAACATAAAAAAAAGTTCAATCTCATGTTTCCAACCTGGTCTCCAAAGTCCTCCGGGAACTTCCACAGTACCACTGGATCTGTAAATAATTGACAGACAGCATTAATCAGAGGCAAAAGAACAGAGTATTACAGTCAGAGTACATTAATATTAAAGAGAGGGTCAGCTTAGCGTCAAGCTTTGAGGCAAGTGCAAAAATGTATCTAAAACCCAAGGAAGATACTGGATTATTAAAAAGGCTTATTTCATATTTATGAAACTGTATGTTTATTGTTTTACATACTGTAGCAGGTTATAATGTACTGAGCTATTTTCATATTCAACTCTTTCATCTTTGAATACATCATGCTTTAAGGTCCTGTGCAATTGTCACATTTTAGTTTAATTAAGAAACGAAGTGATATAAAACCTCTTTCCATCCCAGGAAAAAAAAGAAGATAAAATTGTAAGAGGGGAAAACAAAAATCTTTATAGAGTACAGAAAAACTATCTTTGGGATTGCAAAGATAGTACCAATGTAACCAGGATTCACAAGGAAGAGTTTAGAAGAGCTAGCACATTTCAATCTTTTCTGTTCAGAGCCATTTAAAACCAGCATTTTAAAAATAGCTTGAAGTTTACATTAACTTCTTATAAACTGCTAATTATGAAAATAATCACTTATGTAGGCTATGTGTTAGTCTACAATTAACGTTATTTTGAAGGCATCTAACACAACAACCTGAACCACAACCTTTCAACAAAAACATGAATTACACTCCTCGTCCCCCTCAAAGCTTTTAACCTCCTGTGATACAAAACCTTCCCAAGGTGTTACTGCTATACACCGTATCACAAACCCCAGGAAGCTTCACAGTGCTTATGTACAACAGCTCAGCACCAGTGTTTGTCCATGTACTAAAACTGAAATTACACACCCTCCTGCAAAGGAGATCTAAGTCAGTGCCAAAGCCTGGGCCAGAGGGGAGAGCTCTCCAAATCCTGCTCATGCCCCAGCAATGTCAGGCAGATCCTCCTGCCACTGAACCACATGGCTGATGACAGCTTGGGGTGCCAGAGGGCAGGAAAACTAACGGAGGAACCCACCACTAAGCGCCAGGGGAAATCACCTGATGAGAAACTGCCACCTCGTGTCTACCTCAAGAGCTGCTGGGATTCCTGTCTTCCAAGGAGCCAGGACCTGGGAAACTATTCAGAGTTCCACTTCAAGCTTTAAAACCAGCACTATGTGGTAACTCCGAAACTTCCTTCTCATTGCTAGGTTTTACATCAGAACCAGAAGGTTCTTCGCTTGTGGCAAAGTATGGAGGTTTCTACACTTCTTCATCTCCCCATGTATGTCTGCTGCTGCAAACTGGAACTTTATTAGAAGGGAAATGCTATCAATGGGGCTTTCATTTCCAGTTGCTGATTTCAAATCCTACCATTTAACACAGAGCTGGGTGGAGGACATGGAGACAGAAGTCACCATTCCTCCTTCACCCCAGGCCAGATGTTAAACCAACAGTGGAACATATATTTCAAACGTCAACTTGTCAATCAGCTCAACAGAATTTAGACCTAATTTGCTTCTAATTCAAATCTAAGTGATATTTTACAGAAAAATGGAGGCATTTGTCTCTCCTTGTTGGACAAGTATATTGTTTTCTCCTCAGAACATCCAGGAAGGGTTCTGGAGCTATTATTTATGAAAACGTATGTACTTTGCATAAGGAATCTTCCTTCTTCTGCTATGGGGAGAAAGAACTCTAGAAGGCAGACACAAAACAAGAGATAAGATGCTATATTTATAAAAATATGGTATCAAATAGAGTTACTTACAAGAGACCTTTTCCCCCATTTATTTTATGTGTGTTTAAATTGCCAACACATCTCTGTAATGATTAGGTACAAGAGAAGTTTGAGTAGCTCACTGCCTATCCTGTAAGGGAGCTTGTTTTTATTCCAACTTAGCATAACGAAAAAGAAAGCAATTACACATCAATAGTGATTCCTGATAATAGTAAGTATGGTAGCAGATATCAAATATTCAATAGGAAGTAATTCATAAATTACTTGCTAAAGACCACTGAAAACCATGCAGAATCCAAAAACTACTTTAACAGAGCTTGTGAACCTAACGTTGTATGGACACAACCCTTTCAACCATGAATTTCTCTGCAAATGAGCAATCCCACTGCACTCCCACCACCAGGTACTTGCTGGTGACACTGTAGCACCATCTGTGTCCTCCTGGTACAGACTGCTTCACAGTTACACTGAACCAGATGAGGGAAGACAAAGATCAAACCGACTGTGAAACTTCTCAGGTCAGTGTCACATATATCAGTTCTCCAAAAGCATTGGGGTTTTGTCCAAAAAAAAAAAAAAAAAAAGGAAGAAAAACTGGGGAATAGGGAGTTGTGGTGAACAGAAAGCGGGACTGCTTCATCCAGCAGTGCTCCAGCCTTAAGCATTTGCTGGACCTCATGCAATGCATGCTGGTTACCAGCTGCCTCTAGTTCCGTTTCTTATCACCCAGTTCTTGTTCACAACTTCCCAAGTGTTGCTGTACCATTTATAGTTGCTTCTATTGCAAAACCCTAGTGCTGTTGGCTGTGGGGAGGAGCAGGGACCACTCTGCAGTGAGGCTGCCAGAGCACCGCCAGGCAGGAGCTTGGCAGGCTCAGCCCTTCCCAGCAATAAAGCCAAGCAGATGATTTCGGCAGATGTGAAGTACAGTTACATGAGAAACATTTGGTATAGTCAATGTTTTAGCAACACAGTAACAAAATCATTGGGGTTTCTGAAATCACACAGAAATGTAATTTCTTTCTTTCACTGTCCTTACTGCAAATGTAACTGCCAGGCTTCAAAAAAAGGAAGCAAATCACAAAAGCAAAAACTCCAGGTATTATTTTAAAAGGTCACAATCAGAAGCAAAGTAGAATCTCAGAATTAAGCAAAACTGGCTCTAGATAACTTGGGTTTGGGGTCAAAACCTTCGTAAATTTCACACCTCAGTGAGGTGTCAACAGAGCTGAACAGCATTTCACAGGATCACCCTTTATCTACAGACAACAAGATCAACAGGCCTAATAAGTTTTTTTGGTCCCCTGATATGCCAACAGTACAACCTTAATTTAGTGTTCTGCTCAGCTTGCCACCCTGACTTTAAATTAGGGCTGTCTCCTACTACTCCGGTCTCGCTTGAAATGGTAAAAAGAAATCTAAGTAAATTCCAGTTCATTCAGCTATAGGTATAATAACATTTACTTTCATATCATGAGAGGATAATTAAATTCAAGTGATCTAAACAGGCATAATAATGCTTTTAATACTCCTTCATGAAAACAAAAAAGAGCCAATATTTTAAAAAATATTCCCAACTCCATCCAAGAAAAACACTCAGTGCTACACTCAGCAAAAATTACACGCCCCCAAGACTTGTCCAACTGCTTTGAGCTGGGTTTTGCAGCTGTTATTACTGGCTTTTAACTGGTTATTTTAGTAGGTACTTGCCATACATTTATTAAGTAAGAAAATCTGATGTGACTTGTGCTTCAAAAAGAAAAGTTACTATATACTTTTTATGCCTTTATTCTCTGAAACCAAATCCTAACACCTATAAAAAGCCTCAGGATTTTATGATAATTATCCAAGTCAGGGATTGTTTTTTGGTTTTGGTTTTTTTTTTTTTTTTCAAAAGATTATGCTGGTTTCTGCTTTTGGAGCTAGACTCTGGCAGCATTTGACATATCTTTGTGGCAACTTCTCACAAATGCTGCAAAGGAATAAACAAAAGGGTACTGATTTAGAAATAAAAGGGAAAGTATAATCCGATTCTGCAACTTTATGCACTTTATCTTCAGATTTACAGAGACTCAATTTTCTTTTCCCTGAGGATTACTTTCCAGATACCCCATCTGATCTGGCTATGTTAGGACTATTTCATACTGATTTTATGGGTGAGAGGATGAGAATCACTCAGAAATAGGTGTTGCTATATCCAACTGAGGAGTTACTGAATTTCTCCTCATTTTCTAACAGACTTTTTAGGACAAACGCTTTGCACCAATTCTAAGTAAATGTAGCAGTAAAAGGAAATTGTTAAGTGCATACATAAAATAGTGTGTAACATGTATAAACAGATATATACGCACTACCAACGTCACTTCTTCCTATGCCTACCATATCCAAGATGTACATCTTAGCAGGTGCCGTAACACCTGAAAATTCCTTTGCTAAATATTCTGTAGCACTGGAAAATCTTCCTTGCTACAGGTTAGAAGAGAGAAAAGTGTGGAGAGGTTTGCTGAGGGACTGAAACCTAAGAGTATACTATAATGGATGCAAAGTGAAAAGTGATTCACATGCAATGCCTGAAAAAAAGTATTCAAGATGTTTCAACCTAAAACTTCTCCAAAAGACAAACACAGGCAAATACGACACACACTAAGAAGAAAACAGATGCACACCTTCAAGATAATTTCTCTCCAAAAATCTACTCCCATAGGGGCAACATCATAAAATATGTCATCTGTATTTTTAGGAAAACAACTTCTAACACATTTTAACTTCTATAACAAATCTAAGAAGGTACTATTTGTCATGACAAAAATACTATTTTTCATGACATGAAAAAAATAAAGAGAAAGCTTTCTGACTTGTAACTTGCCCAAAAATTAAGTTAAATATACTCTAAAAATACTCTTCATAATCATCAAGCTTGCAGATTATAAATGTCACCCAAAAATACAAGAGGATCAGCTGATTAGCACACATTCAATCTGGTAATGGAACAGAAATTACAAACACATATTGAGAAACATCATCTCAGGTAATTCTCTTGATAGCAACAGAGAATAATTTCAGACAGGAAAACACAGCTAAGGCAAAATGAAACAGATTAAGTAAGTAGTCCAGTGTTCTGCCTGGAAAGGAGTAATCTTCATCCCTCTGGGTTTTACTGAGCAGGACAGACAAGAAGACTGCCAAGCAGAGTTGGTCATGTCTTGGGACAGAGCAATGGACTGACTAGATGACTGCTCAGTATCCCTCCAGCCATATTTTCTCTGATGCTTTACAGATACTCATTGGAAAAAAGCTGTCAGTGCAGAGGGGAAACAAGAGACTGGGGCCAAGAGTTAAAGGGGTGGGAAAGAAATAGAGTGAGGAAAAGCAAGGCATCAAAGCAAACCTTATTGCAGACAGTTCTTTCTTGTGTGGAAAAAGCAAGAAGTTCCACATTGCTTTCCATATATGAACATGAGAGTGTAATTAATAAAGCTGAAATTATATATCATTATCTCAAGGAACAGCTTCACAAATACATATTTAAACAATAAGCACAATTGACTTTGTTAAAATAGTTTTCAGTAATAAAAATTAGTTTTCCAAACCTGGTTGACCATATTGTTATTGTTCAAAAACAAAAATCTGTTACATACTTAGAAAATTTTTCCAGAAACCCACAACAGTAACTGTAGTGATGTTGTCGTATCAATACAGTATTTAATACTCATCTAAATCACAAGAGAGATTCAGAAACAAAATAAGAGATGAACTGTAGCATGTAACCCAAGAGTTTTTACCCATGAAGTCATCTGATGAAAAAAACAGCATTCATATAAAAACATTACTTATTGCAAAAAAGACTTCTGTGTATCATATTAAAATCTGCTTGTTAACAGTTTCATACATGAAATGCCAGAGATGCAGTAGAACAGGAGGCCCTGCTGTCAGAAGATCTGGGTGCAACAGTGGTCTGGTCTTCAGCTCCCAGATTTGGGGGATCAAAGTGGAGCACCCACCAGAAGCAGGAGGAAGAGCAAGATGCCACGGAAAAGGAGAGAAGAAGGAATTTACAGTATTTTCTAAGCATCAGAAATCAAAAGGAAGAACAAGAACAAAATACATTGAAGAAATTTGATTTTAAAAAAAGGCAAAACTAAGGAATAGTCGCTAACTTCTGTGGCACTTAAAATCTGTCAGATTAAAGATAATATGCAATTCAGGGTGCCACTGTAGAAAATACTTCAAAGTACATTTTTATGCAAATCATGCAATCCACAAATTTTTTTGCTCATGAAAGGAAAACCAAAACTTCTCCAGGACCATTAAATCTGTTCTCACTCTACCCAGTCCACAGAAAGCTTACTGCAGCATGCAACCATACACCCATAGTTTTTTCATAAAAGCAAAAGAAAACATACGCATAAAACTGTATCATATCTTAACAATCCAGCACTTTCAATTTTTTTCCTCACACTTTACTTACTAATGTGCCCTTCTACATGGCCCTCACAATTTCAAACAGTTGCTACTTCAGCAAACAGCAAAGGAACACAAGGCAAAAAACACACCACACCAAAATAGGCATGTTCCCCTAGAACAGCCAATTTTACTACAGTGAGATTTTTCTGGGTCTCTAGGTGCTTATGCAGTAGCCCCAGCAGCACATTTGAGACAAGAGCTGAACCCGCACTTGCCTTTCAAAACAAGCCACAATGGGGCCACAGCACAGGAGTCCAGTGTCTCCTGTCCCTTCCCAGCCTCACACCAGTGTCCTCTGCCTTGTCTCCAACTGACTGCAAAGCTTATGCCCCATTTCGAAAAATTATTTAGGCAGTGAAGGTACCCAACTTACATCAGCATCAAAGGAGATACTTGGAATGTATGACTTCTGACATTTTTCCTTATAACTTTTCGCAAGGAAGTAAAGTGTGAACTAAATGATGACAGTGTCAACAAACACACACTAAATGATGCCCTTTGAGCAAGGGAAAATGGAAAATAAGTTTAGTAGCCTCAGTTACAGCCGCAGTAGCTGTTGTCTGTACGTTTTCATGATTACACATTTTCCAATCAGAAATATGATTTTTGTATTATTGACTTTTCAGTCAGGTTCAGAAAGATAAATACAAAGTATTCACATCTTCCTTCCATTAGGAAGCTTATTCTATGCAAAGTGCTGCAATAAAAGAATGTTCTGTAGGACGTATGCTTTAAAGATGCTCCGTATCACAAGTAAACCAAATTACTCGTGAACTTACCAAGTGGCTCAGAATTTAATTACATCTTTCCATAGACATGTAACTTCGTAAGGTTTCAGAATACCAGTTCGTTTGCAGAAACCCAGAATTGTTTCTAATACATGGGAAAACAAAGGTGCAATCCACAACTGTAAGAGTCATTCAGCCTTCACACAAAAACCACACACACCACATTCTTCTCTACTCTATGTGAAAACAACTTGCACTTAAAGTCAGCGGGTCCAGCCCAGTCAGCCCCTCACAGAATTACAACCTCACGGCAACTCCCCATCTTTAACATGCCAGTCATTACTGCCCCATCGAGGCATTAAGAGTTCACAGACTGTACGGAAGTGTGAGAATCTGACACGTGTACATCACACTGTAAAGCCACACAGTAGATTTACTGACTGCACAGTTTATCACAGAATTATTTTCAAGTACTTCTACTTTTAAACTTATGGGACAGCAGCTCCTCAAAGTACTCAGAAATGCTAGAACAGTGTGCAAATATTGCACTCCAACTAATTCCATGCAAGGTTCAGCATAGTACATCTCAGAGAAGCAGAACTTTGTCAAGTTTTGGACCTGACAGTTCCTCTGGTCTTTCCAATGTTCCTGTTGGAAAGACATTCGAACTAGGAAATAAGCACTTCTTCCCCTTTTTATGGCAGGTAGATGGCTAAAACTTCTACTCACAACTTGACATCTCCTTCAGAGCTGCAGGTCAATCACTTTTTGCGCAGGAATTTGTCCCACTGAAGGACAGAGCAGTAAGTCATTTCAGCTAACTAGGGACAGAAAGAAAGGATCCTTTTGGCTGCAATGCTATTAGCCATGCTTCAGGCTAAAACCTTAATCAGGGTGAGAGTTCATTGCACAGACAGTGAACAGATAAAATGAGTATGGTCAGCCTTTATTTGGCCTCTTCACAAGATAAGCAGGAGTTTCTTTTACCTGATAAATCTTTAGAATGACCTCGTAAAGCATGGCAGCAACTGTATGCCTTTAGAAGCCACAGTGTTATTTTTAATTTTCCTATTTTTAACTTGTGAGTGAATACAGATCATGAAAACAAGGATCTAAGAACTAAGGTAGCAAAAGAACAAGCAAGTGAGCACCACATATGCCTTAAGTCATTGCTAATGCTTAAGGAAGGTTTACAAAACAAAATACTTCTGCTGTCACCATGTCTCTTGTTCAATGAAATCAACAATAACTGAAAACAATAAGACTAAGGTCATCTACCTTTGCAACCAAACAAGTCTTACATCCCACTCTCTAAGGATAAAAAAGTAACCACACTCTCTTGCAAACAGACAGCCTGCAGAGTTTAGTTTATTTTAAATGAACATGGGACTTACAGTTCTTAAAAAATACTGTGGGCTATATGAAATTTTCCTACATTGATGCTGCAAGATTGATTTTGAGAAAGATCTAGAAAGGTTCAAGTACATTATTACCAAGGAATAAATACTAAGCAAATTAGAAAGAAGCAGAATTCCAGCCCGACCAAGTACACTGGAGATGGACCATCACTTGGCTCTCTGACCAGAGACACTTTATCTCACAGAGTACAACACCGTATTTGCTTTGTGGAACCCACACAGACTGCATATAGAAAAATCAAAAAGCCTTTGGCACATGATAAAGACTTCATCTCAGTACATTATGGATACCTGCACTACTGCTTCCTAATTCACTTCAAGAAATAGAAATTTAGTGTCAGCTTGGACACAAAACCAGGGATATATGTGACCATGTAATGAAAACTGATTGGTTGCAGAAAACACAGAATAATATTCAAGCCCTTTTGACAGACTTTTTTCAAAAATAATACAAAAATTAATCTTAGAGTTAACATACCTTAAAAAAATAAAATCAATTAAAAAAATTAAACCAAAAATGTAATGCTTCTGCAAGTGATTTTTCTAAGCAGAAGTTAGTTCAGTCCTTTTGCTACTTTAGGAAAAAAACTGATGTTGCAGGGGAACTCCCTCTTGGCCAAAGAAGATAAAATTACTACCTCTTTATATCGCTTCTGGCCTGAACAGTGCAGCAACATTCCTTCCACTTTCTGCTGGTGAAGACCACATCCTGGGCACAGCCCAACTATTAGTACTTCAGGGCAAGACTTCCCTGTAAATTATGCCCCTTGCCTTAAATACTGACTGGCGCAAGCAGTAAAATGTGATTACTCAATAAATAACAGGTAGGTAATTACCTATTACTCAATAACCTAGAGGTACGATCTAAAGGCCAGAGCAATAATGAAATACGTAACATGCTGGAAAAGCCATTCCCACTGATGCCAACATTGCAACCTACAGGGAGAAGGGGCTAGAGTCTCTGTTCATTGTTTTATTCTAGATTACTTATGACATTTCAATTAAGTCGTACAGATACTACTGTATCATATATTCACCCTGTCTCTATGATTATGCTCTCAAATGAGACTTGGGATTGTGTAGTGATACTCTACTTATATGAGAAAAAGAACAAACATAATTGTACATTACAAAAGCATAGTATCAAATTCTCTATCCTATTTTCATTCTCAAATTACAGATAGAATTTTCTATATGAAATTCAAACCTTTCCTATTTTGCTTACTGGCTGTGGTAGGAACGTATAGAAGTAGAACAGCACTGGTAGCCAGGACATGGCCTGGCTGATTCCTACTCCTCCAAACATTGACAGCACCACAACTGAATCACATCTAACTTCAGAAGCTATAATTATATACAGCAGCATTTCATGTTTTGATATATGTGAATTTAAACAATCACAAACATTCTTATTTACCCAAAGCTTTACAATCATAACAAGCAATGATTATTGATTAGCCTTAACTTACACAGTTTGCTACATATGTAAACAGTTGACAGATTTAAAATATATCTTTTTAAAATATATTTTTTCTAACATATTCTGATTCAGTGTGCACTTTCATCTTTGTTGTCCATGACACATTAAGCCAGAATAAAGATGAAGAAGCACTGATCAATACGCACAAATCTTTTTTTGCCTTTGCTTTCCATCTTTGCCCAAATCCATTTTAATACCATCAGGGGGAAAAATAAACTCATCAGTCACCTGATGGAGTAATTCAAAACTTAACCAAACAGGGCTAATGGGTGAGAATTGAAATAAAAACACCTTGACAAAGAAAGCAATTTCTTTTCTTCGCACTCTTCAGAAGCTGTGGGTGATTGCTGTAATCAAACCATCAACAGCGAGGGGCCAGCTGTCCCAAGGGCCCTCCACATGAGCAAGAATCAGCAACAAAAAATTTTAGAGGCTGGCCCACAAACATTCAGCCCTGGTTTGCCTAGGGCAGGCAGCATGCAGCTGAAAATCAGTGTTTTGACATTTTTAACATACCAATCCTTAAAAGTCAACACTAAACTTTTGATAAGGACAAAACACAAAAAGCAGGTTAAGAGGTTGCTTACAGAAAGATCAGTGTTATTCCAACAGCTGAGATCCTCCCTCTGTCACGAAGCACTCATGCTTTAGTTTGCAAGAGCCACATTCAGTAAAAAAAGAGTACAGAAGACAACCTTAACACTAGCATTTATGAGTCCCTAGTGACTTACCAAAAAACCCTCACAAAATCTCCAAACCTTGTGTTTCTTCCACAGAAAAAGACCAAAACATCAAGAAAGGATCTCCCAGACATTTCCAAGCCAATCACCGCACGCCACGCACACCAAGATCCAGGGGCTCAGGCTGACCCAGCAGAAGCACTATGGCTTTGGCATCTGACATCCCAGGGAACAGAGACCGCTCTGATGCCCATCATGGACCTCCCAAAATAAGAGAAGAGGATCCATGTCACACCCTCCCAGGGATGTTCCCAAACTGGGCACTTTCCTTCACTAACCCTTTTAAAGGGGAACACCACACATGGCAGAAAGCTAATACAATTTATTTCTTTAGCCATTTTCTAACTGTAAAATACATTGATCTTCTAGAAAAATCAACTCTGTCATAGCTGCACCTCTCTGCACCTTTCTCTGCCACTCCTTCAAAACTCTGAAGAGTCACAAAGTAGCTAGAGAGGGCAGGAAGGAAAAAAAAATTATGTTCTTTTTTGCTGAGCTGCATTAACAGTCCCTCTCTGCTTCAGAGGTAGAACACAGACCCAGGCAGCAGCACAGCACACCACACCAGGAATCACAAGACACACACTGTTTTTTCCGTCCTGCCCATTACCTGATGCATGACCTCAAGCCAGTTATTTCAGGCTGCCAAACATCATGAGATCTTGGAAAAATGAGTTCTTTTTGATTCAGAAGAAAAGGCATAAAGAAGGGACATTTCCACATAGGCCCAGGTTTAACTGTTTTAAAGCACAGGCCACACAAATACTTAAGACAAGTAAAAGTAAGTCAAAAGTTTTCTCACAGGTCTGTACAGTTACTCAGGTCAAAATTCCAAATTATGTGTTGCAGAGGGGTCAGCAAAACTGGGGATGTAAACAGCAACCCCAAATACATAGAGGTTGTATCAGAACATATTGTGTCTTGCAGCCCAGGAGGCAGGAGATCTGGGTTCTAGTCTCTGAGTTACTAATCCCAAAGCATCTTCAACAACTAGGAGACTCTCCAAGACATTTCTTGGTATCACATACTTCAGTGATAAAACAGAAGAGTTACAATGCTATACTGATTTCTAAAATACTATTTATTCAGAACAGCAAAACAGAAGGGTGATGTACATACATGATGTCAATGTACATCCCATTACAAGGTAACTGTGATGCAGTTAGTGTTCAAAACTATTTTATCTTATGAAACCTCAATGCCTCATGCCTGCTTCATCCAGTAGAATCTTAAATAAATCATGCATGAAATAGCGAAAATTAATTTAACAATGTGATAATAGTAGACAATATATTTCACTCTAATAGAAAAAGCTGAAGTGCACAACAACACACTGCACTGGCATGGCCCAAGAGGGGTCAGAACTCAACACATCCTTTGTAAATTGAGCCTTTCCAGAAGGCAAGGTCAGAAGCTGCCTTCTCCCATTTCAGCAGTCTGCATTCAAACTAGCTGTTCTAAAAGTACAAGAACTTACTTTGTGAGAAGCAGTTACCTCAACAAAAGCACTCTGCAAGGTACACAGCTATGCTGCTGGGTGGGAGTCCAATCTGAGCCAGCTGCCTTATGGATTGGAAAGCCAGGGAACACCAGCCAGGCAGCAGCTCCAGCTGGTCCTTCATCCGGTCACAGAGGTAAGGCAGCAGCCCACAGACCGGTACTACCACTCAGAGGAGAAAAGAGAGAGAAAACAGATCTGTGCACCCTCATAACAGTGGAGTGTTAGGGAATGGGTAGATAAGGACTACAGGAAGGGAGTACTGCAGGAAGATGGGCCATCCATATGTTTGAACTGAACACTTCTGCCTCTGAAGTAATTAAGGTCTTAATTTTACTTTCCAAGGAGCATTATAGAATAAAGAAGTGAGATGAGGACAGGGAAACTATGAGTAATGCCTGTGTATGCACCATACAGCAGTCAAAAACATTAGCAAAGTGAAAAATTATATTATTGATGTGAAAGAACAAGGAATGACTTATTAATAAATCAACAACATCATAAATTAGGGCTATGTCTCATCTGAAAACACAGACTTACCAAATAAATCTGATGGTAGTATTTCATTATGCACTTATAAACCTGCACAACGGTAACAGCCATCTACACACAGGATGCACACGGAGCTAAAATATACGGCACTGCATGTAATACTATGCACTCTATCACATTACTCTGTATGAAAGTTTTCATAAAAAGTTCTCTCAATCACTGCCCTTCTCACTGCACCATTTCTCCTTGTTCAGTGTTTGCAGGAAAGGGTTGGATGCTATTGGAAGGGCTGCATTCTTCTGATTTCCATTTTCTATCTAATTCAGTTTCTTCCTTGATGCAGATCATTAAACAAACCCCACATTTCTTACAAGCCCCACATTACTGATCTATTTTAGTCATTTCACACCTACGTTCTGTCCTTCTGCATGTTCTCCATCTCCACCAGTAAGACACTGTTGATGCCATGGCTACATGTTCACCACAGGAAGGCTTAAAAGGATTGTCTGAATGATCAGTACAGTTTGGTAACAACTTGGTAACTACATGGAGCTTTTCTCTTTATTGTTCGCTTTGTTTCTGAAAACAAAAGAAATTCACCTCCTGGAGAAACAGTTGAGCTCTGTGGATATATGTAGAACCTAGACCAGCATGAGGTACAGTTGGAATCAATGCTAAAGGCTAACAATTTCTGATCTAAATAAATTAAAGTTATGACTGGATGGGCCCAAGAAAACAGGACCATTATCTTCTTGGTCATTTATTAGGGAAAAAAAAAAAAGGTAAGAACACTAAGAATTAATTGTAGGTGCCAACCAATTTTGGTAAGACATACAAAAGAATTTTTGGAGGAAATACTAAAATGTTTTCACACAAGCAAATTCCTGCATTAAAATAAGACTATACCGCAGCAGAAACCAATCACTGACCACACACATGCAATTCTCATCGAGAACAGTCCAATATGCAGCTAGATAAAAGAGAAGTTGCATGAAGAAAACTAATGCCTATTTTTATTAATGAAGACTAATCATAATCAACTATGCTGACAATTTCATAATCAATGGGATAGAATGCACTCGTAAATCATATGTACATAAAACAAGGTATCTCCCTATAGCACCTTTGTAATTAACTGTTTTTATAATTAGTAAAAAAACCCCACAGGGCACAAAAACATTGCTGCACCTTTCAAGTAGAAAGACATACACTCTCTCTCTAGCAAGCCTCAGAGAACTCCTCTTATCTCGAGCCTTCCATCCCTGATAAACAAAATCCCTGAACTTTACAGAGCAGGGAAAATCCACTTGTTTCTAAAAACACTAAAAACAGATTTGAAAAATTATGGATGTGCAAATACCACATCTTAATTTTAACAAGTTATCCCAGGTGACTTGTTATTGCTTAAATTCTTCATTTCTATCAAGCCCACAGAGGATTTCTTTTCAGAATAGTAAATTCCACAGAATAACATGATGGTTAAAACTGTAAAGTGTACTTCCTTTCCTCAGGGCCAAGTCTGTTTAATATATTTATCAATTATCCGGATGAGGGGACCACCTGTACCCTCAGTAAGACTGCAGATGAAGCCTACTTGTACAGGAGTCTTGGGCAAGAGTGTTGATCTGCTGGAGGGTAGGAGGGCTCTGCAGAGGGACAGGCTGGATCAATGGCCAAGGTCAACAGCAAAAGGTTCAATAAGACCAAAGTGCTGAGTGCTGCACTTGGGTCACACCAACCCCAGGCAGTGCTACAGGCTGGGGGCAGAATGGCTGGAAAGATGCCCCACCAAAAAAGGACCTAGTGGTCCTGGTCAACAGCAGTTGAACACAAGCCAGCCTGTGCCTGGGTGGGCAAGAAGGCCAAAGGCATCCTGGCCTGTGTCAGAAATAGTGTGGCCAGCAGGACCAGGCCCCCTGTACTCAGCACTGGTGAGGCCACAGCTTGAATTCTGTGTCCACATTTGGGCCCCTCACTACAAGGAAGACATTGAGGTGAGTCCAGGGAAGGGCAGTGAAACTGGTGGAGGCTCTGGAGAACAAATCTAAAAACTCTACATGTTTAATAAAGCTCTCCATTAAAACACCGTATTCTGAAATCAGTGAACCCAATAGAGTTTCTAAGGAATGCAAGAAGAATTAAGTCTTTTTTCTCATTTGACGATGTGTTAGATCATGGAAGTACACTTAGTACCACCTTTCTGACAAATTTACACTTTGAAAAAAAAATTAGGAAGATGTGAAATTGGGAAACAAAGGATTAAACTTAGACAAGGGTCAGAGGACGCATGAAGTCTGACACTGTGCTATTTCCAAGCAGAAATAAAATCATGCATTTATTTCCTATAGCACTGAGAGGCCCTGCCACTGACTGACTGAGGAATGCTGTTGGTTCCTGATCACTTCTCTTAATGCAAGGGGCCTAAAGCTATTCAGGTCATAAGAAAATGCTTGAAGATACGACACGTGAAGAGAGTCAACAACAATGCCTAGCTTTAATCCCTTTGTGTGACGCAGGAAGAGGAATTTACCTCATATCTAAAACACATCTGTGTCTAGTGAAGTATAAAACTTCCAGAGGTGCACAAGCAAGGCATTATGTCTTCTTTGTTTTTTTGCATACTGGGAGAGACCAGGAGGGAGGTGAGTAGTGCTTCTCATGGGCTGGATGTAGTGAAGCACAAGGAGCCAAGCAGGGAGCTGAGCTGTAACATACCAAACGTATTAATCACTGTCAGTATCTTCTGCCAGACTAAGTCAAGAGTAGTGCCACCGATTAGTCCAAACTGGTGGACCTGGGAATATGGGAGGCTTAACTATTAGTTAACATAACTTGCATCATTTCTAATTGGATTGTGACTAAATTCCCAGCACTGATAATACCAAAATGAGATCAGAGGGAAAAGCCTCCATATTCCCTTTGCACAAAGATGGGAAACAGCTCTCCCCTGCTGTTGTACAATAGCACTGACCACCCAAAGATCTGTGGCTTTAGGTAAAAGAGACACATCTCATTGCCTGTTGAACCCAAATGAGGATGTTATTACTGTGATGCTTCCTTACAAACTTCAAAAAACAGCCCAGAAACAGTAGAAACAGTTAAAAGCCAAATGCTAAATTATGTTAATCTGCGCAAAGGAAGGTGAGAATAAAAAAGTGTTATAACAAAAGGACCTGATATGGGCTGGGGAGGAAGAGAGCAGAGTAACTGCGTTTTTAAGGGTTGCTGAAAGAGGTAATTTTCACTTGGTGATCTCTTCATCAAGCATTCAAGAGAGAGATACGCAAGCTCCAAACTCTGCAGCAGTGCATGGCTAAGCCAGAGCACATCTTCAGACTCCCTTGCAGCCCATCAGAACTCCTGTAACCATTCCTGACACTCATTTGCTTGACCCATTTCTGATAAACAAAGAATGGAGTACTTGAAGTATTTTTCCCCCTTGTTCGTCCCATTCTTCACTAGTCTCTTGTTTTGTGGTCAGAGGTTAAACTGCTGACCTCTCACCTTCAAGGCAAGTTTTTCCCCCCTTCCATAAAAGGTTTTTCACAGTGTGCAGCATTCGGATTAGCCCCTATCCCCCTGAACAAAAGCTATGCCTTTGTACCACTGGTTTGGGCATGGAGTCCGTACATCAGAGGAAGCTGCTCCTACTTACCATTCACAATAACTATATTGTGAGGCCCCTCTAACGCCTCGTCTCTCAGTGTCTAGACTTTCACCCAACCAGCCAGCAAAAGGAAAATCCTGTAAAGCACTCAACTGAAAATTAACTATGGTATCCTGTTGTGAACCTGATGAAGACGTTATTTGAACATACGGTAAAACTTTCCATTGTTTAACATAAAGATAAGAGAAAAACTTTTAAAGCCCTGAGGTTTAAATAGTCATAGGGATCAATTCACTCACGGGTCAGTAAATGCATTTTATCAGCAAGCAGCTATTGCTTATGTGTGTCTTTAAAATAATACACAGATTACTAAATTATACTCAAGCACCTAGCATTCTGAATATTTGCACAGCCTAATTTTATAGTCACTGCAGATACACTAAGGCAGAACTCAAGACATAGAAAAAGAAGTGTATCTTTCAGAATTAAATGAAAGCACAGCATCACTACTGCCTACTGTCCCAGTTATCTTCCTCAACTAAAATGTATGGCAACAGAAATATCTTATGTCTTGCTGTATAAAAAAAGTGTAAGTGCTCAGCATCACTTGTTACCAAAAAAAGGAAAACTCTGGGCAAGAAAGGGTATCTATAAAGCTGGAAGGCAAATAAAACACTGGATTTTACAGGGGAAAAAACTAAAAGCAAAAAACCACTGCAGCAACTTTTATTTTGTTTCTTTGCAACACTTGCATTGCTGTAGAATAAATAATACACAGTAGCAAGAAAGTTTACTGAAGTGGACTACTATTAATAAAAATCTGTTCTTTCATCTTGGGGGAAAAAAACCCACCAAGTAGGCAGGAGTGGTGAGGGAACAAAAATCTAGATCTGAGCAATATTTTAATGTTTGAATAAGCATGATATATTACGGAAAATAATTTATTATTACAGAAAAAATAGATGTTTGCATCTTCACAGAATTCTTAAGGCCTCTTTTGAGTGTGTAGTTGGAAAGAATTCCCAGGGCTTTGTTAGGAGAATAAGCCACAGCTGAGGAAATGCATCTCTCTCATCAATTTCACCAATCTGTTTGGAAGAGAGAGCCAGAGTGTCTCAAAATAAGAGGCAAACAAATTGCTCTCTGGCAGAGATTGACTGATTGGGGGAACATGAGGGGGTGTACTTGTTTTTTTGGGTGGGGTTGTTTGGTTTTTTTCAAGCTTGTTTTGTGCTGAAACAGGAAAGTGTGAAACCATCCTTGTCATAACAAGAAAAACAAAACAACAACGTTTATCCCTTACCAGCCACCCCACAGAGCCTGGTCATGGCACCACTATGTAGAAAGCAACAGGATTTGAGAACCTGGACACAAACGCAATTGCAACAGCTCAGGATGGGCTCAACAGCAACCCGATTTTCTCAACAGGTAGAAAAGGTCGAATTTGCAAAGGAGGCAGAAATCAGGAGATAAACTTCTCTGTCTTCATGGAATATCAGACATCAGGCACATGCCACTGTGCCCCTCTGTCATACAGTCATGCTTAGGAAGTATTTTAATGTTCATTGTAATGCCCTCAAAAAAAAAAAAAAAANAGGATACAGGATAGCTACCAAACAGAGACTGCTGAGTATTAATCTCTTTAGCTATGAAAGTACTTAAGTCAATCCGTGATGTTTTAGGTTCTGTGATCTTTCCCATGACTGCCTGGACTGCTTCCCAAGGAGAGATGTACTGCACAGTGGAGTCACTGGCTGAAACACCTGCTGCACTGCCACAAGAGCACAAACACCCTCAAGCCTTGTATTGAACTACTTTTACTGGGAGTTATCATACATAAACCAACCCCATCGAGTTATCACTAATCTCCAGAAGTGATACAAAACATAGTAATAGAGGCATTTACTGTGTTAAAATTGGAAGGAAAATTATTGCCTTTTACACCACTGATCAGAAACACTTCCGCTCCATGTCCACTGCAATCCACCTTCTCTGTAGACAAGGTCTTGTCAGTGCAAGAGAGCACACACTCAAGATGAATAGTGCTACACAGGAACCTCAGTCAGCCCTCAAAACAATGCAGCTGCCACAAAAGAAAAACTACAGAGGATCTAATACTATAATCCTGTTTATGGTACCAAACAACTTGCTTATTTATAGCTATTGACTGAGAATGATTCAACAAGATCCATGTTTTGACACATGTAGGCCTGTCCAAGAGGATATATAAAAACTGATTTCTGGAAGACAAAATGTCTGAGAAGGAATAAATACAGAGCATTGACTCAAGAGCATGATAATAGAAATTGACTTATTTTCTTATGATTCATTATTATTTTTAGTTCTACCCAAGATTATTGAGAGGAAAAAAAGGTACTAACACAGAAGACTTAAAAACTAGAACAATTTGAAATTATCCCTGTAGCTCCTAAAGAAATCCATAACACAACACCACCTTGGATCACCCTTTCCTCAAAAAACAAAAAAGACTCAGAGAAGAATATAAAAGAACATATCATAGGTATAGAAAAGCACCTAATTCATGGGCAGGTTCAACAAATTATACATTTGGGTGAGAGATGCAGCTGGGATGAGGGTGGAATAAAAGATCACTATAGCACAAGTGAAGGTAGAGAGAAAATCCCTATTTCTTGTAATAAAACCCCTACAATCGAAGTGAGTCAACAGTAGCACATTTAAAACAAAAGGAAGGAAACTCTGCTCACAAACTCTGTACCACAGCCAGGACTGCTCCTGGCTGCTGCCAGAAGCCAAGGGTGTAAAGGGAGCTCAAGATCAAGCATCCTTGCACAAGATGGGCCCACATTTTGCTACGAGAAAAAAACGTCAGTTTTCACCAGCTTCCAAACCCAAGCAGCTGATCACAGGTATCCATGCTAGAGAAAGGATGTTGACATCCATCAAGGCACTTTTTAACCAGCAGTGATACAAATCATGCTGTGCCTGTGCCCAGCACCACCAGCTTCTGCACACAGGCAGAAGAACAAACTCCTGCAAGACCTCCTTCTGGTTTTATTTCTCTGCCTAAAAGACTACAATCTGAATCTTGACACATTTTGCATTTTTCTTTCAGTCAGAAATATGAGATCAATCTCACTAGAAACACAGCCACACGGAGTAGGTGCCAGGGGCAGCCCTCCAAACCTGCCCCTAGTCAGACTGATCCCTTTTCACCCACAATGAGGAAGGATAGAGCAGTTTTCAAACATGCAAAAGGGAGGTCTAATGCTTTTGGAGACTACTAAAAATGATAATAGTTCAGTTTTCCATCTAAGTAGGAAAGAAGTTGCACACAGTGAATGAAAAGATTTGTATTTTAGACTGGGGGATCAGGTGTTTTATTGCAAGGAGGTAACCCTATTCCCACAGACTGCACACTGAGCTCCTTGTAGCAACATCAGACTTACTTTAAGGTGTCAGATCAGGAAAGAAGAGTTTAGCACATCTCAGAAAACATTTTATGGATATTTCAGTCAGCCTCAAGGCCATGCTGGCCAGTATCACCAAAGCACTGAATTGCAACATCTGCTGTGGCTGGTTTTATTAGCCATTGTTTTACCACTTATGTGAAAGAGGACATGTGCTTTCACATGGAGATCATGTACGCACTAAACATCAAGAACTGCACAGGTAACTCACCTGAAACAAATAAAATCCCAGAATCTTTACTTGTCCTCATGATAATATCTTTCTTTTCTACAGAACTTCTCTAAGATAATTTTTTTAACACCGAAGTCTAATTTAAGAATTCATTCCTGCTGTTCTCCAAATTATAGAGCATCTCCTGAACAAAAAGCCTCAGTCACAACATCCTCCCACATAGGCTTACATCCAAAATTAAACCCAAAAATAAGATGACAGCAAAACAAGGGACCAACTGCATTATAAGGGATACTTCATTAAGCTACTGAGCAAGACACTGAAACCTCATTTGTGATTTGCCAAGAGAAGTTTCTTTTATAGACAGTTGTAAACCAAGCACACAAAACACATTACAGAAGCACTCTGCATGGGTGACTTTGTTGACCTTTGTCTTCATCATCTATATCCTACTGTCTACCATCTTGTTCTTTCTTATGCTTGGAGACAAAATTACTTAAATTGTTTCTCAATCTTGACCTTCAAGGATATAATCAAATTAACATTTAACAATTATCCAATATGCACCATTGCCGGCGGCTGTGGCCGTGTGGGTAAAGCCGCCGCCCCTGGATCCGTGCTCCTTCTCGGAAGGATGCCGGTTCGAGTCCTGCGGGTCTCGCTCTGCCAACTTCGTCCGGGCTTGCCCCGGCCAAGGCTAGAAAGCGTCCCAGGGCTAAAGGGGGTGGGGCCAGTTCCGCGCACGCTGAGCTCCACGTAATAAATCCATTCGCGCAGGCATAAAAAAGCATCGTCGTTCGCGACGGCTAGCCACACACACACACAATATGCACCATTCTAGAAGCAGCATATGAAAAAGTGAACTACACACAAATGTACCTCTAAACCCCTCTTGGCACCAACAGATACACCAAGAATTACTTGTCTACCATCACTTTCAGGCTCTTCAAGCCATTTTAATCTCCATTACTAAAACTCCTTCAAAAGAGCTAAGTTACAGTTCTACACATTGAAAGGATAAGTTTTTAAGCCATGGTACAGCATATGAGTCATCTGAGTACCACAAAGCCCCGCAACTAAGTTTAAGAAAAAGGTTATTATAATCCTCCAGTAAGAGTTGAAAACTACCTAAGAGAATTCTGACTACAAACTGCTCATTTTCCCCAATTAAGTTTCTAATAAAGGGTAAGTGAATATATCACTTATTTGTTTTGCTTTTGGAATAAGACTCTACAGCAGTTTGGAAAAAAATAAAAGAAAACATCAACTTCTTTGCTAACTATAAGGAAAGGCTTTGCCAACATAAAGGAAGTATAGCAGATTCATCCCCTTTTGTAGTTCTTTAAAATAAGGCTCTATTTTCCAATCTGTTTTCCACAGAAAGCAATACTGATCTGCTATTAACAGAAGCAATTATCAGGTGCCCTGAAACGCTAAAAACTCCTTCAAAATGTGGCAACATTTCCAGTCTGAACTGAAGCAGACTCATAATCTACTTCACTACTCCCTGCATATTGCTTCTATTGAGTAAAAAGAAAGAAATCAAATGAACTCTCTTAAATGTAACACATCTGTGCACTACCTTGAACTCTGAGAAGAGAGTTGAGAAATTCTCCCCTCTAAACCCAAACACCTGAAGAATGATGCAACACAGAAGTACAATCCTAATCTGCTCCCTCCTTAAATCAGTCATTGGTCATAGGATTTTCTTTCCATGTTTCCTAGCTTCCCTCCATGTGCCACAGTAACAGGCACAGACACCTCTTAGCTTTGCTTGGTCAGCTTTCTCACCCAGACAAGTTTAGAGAAGCAAAGCAACACTGGGGCTTTTGTATGAGGTGTGAGGAGTCCTTTCAGCATCTCCTGCCACGAAGGGTGTCAAAACAAGGAGGTGACAAATCACACCTCTCCCTCACAGGGCTTCCAAGCCCCTACCAGCAAATACAGGTAGCAGAGTGGGTACCATTTCCACAAGTGCTATTCCCTGAATGGTGACAAGGCACTAAGTAACTAAGGGTATATTTGATGAGCTATGGGCAAAATGGCATGTAGTTTTCAAACTATGAGTTTATTGATTTTCCTGGATTAGAAGTGTCTTGAAACAACATCTTGTAAATGTGTTGTTGCATCAGAAAACATTTGCAATGTTTTAGTGAAGCTTTTGTAAACTTCCTACTTGAATAAAGCCTAGAACTATTTTCTTTTTCAAGTTAGAGGTCAGCAGGAAATTTTAACTTTCATACAGACTCGAAGCTCAAGTGCTGCTGAGGTGCAAAGGTAGGAACAACACATAGTCTTGTTTAATCTTTTCAAGAGCAGATATTACAGAACTTCAAGGAGGTCACAAGCACAGTCCTCTCATACTTCATAATACAATAGCTTATAAAGAGGCTTTTTTCCCCCCACAAGGTTTTCTATTACTTAAATATATTTACAAGGTTATAGAGCAAGTGTTCTTCACTGTCTTACCCACCAAATTCAAATTATTTGAGGTGAAACTGTTGCTTAAACGTGGACTTCACTTCCACTGGCTCCCGCTTAAAGGGGAGCTCATGGAAGTGCTTAAACTACAGCCAAATGCATTCCTGATTAAGGCTTCATCACCAACAAAGAAATATAGGTAATTTTCTGATGGTTTAAAAAATACTTTTCGAAAGAATATTTACCTCAGGCACAAGAAGAACTAACATTTTAGAAAATCATGTGATTTCTCTATAATTATATCTTCATTTCCAGCAATGAGAACCAGCACGTATGTGCCATCATCGTGGCAGTTTCAGGGGAGCTCATCCCTTCACTTTTACTTCAGCTATATCAACACAGTTTCTGTGCAGCCACACAGCAACTGAGACAGCTTTTGCTTTCTCCTAGCAGCCTCTGGAACAGGAGACAGCAACACTTACCATTACCACCAGAACAGCTTCTACCAAGAAATACACTGTGCTCAGCATTAGTCATTCATTTCAAGCTTGAAGCATCTATTTCCTGGAAAATGCTACTCAAAGACTTGGCTTTTTTTGAAGAACTTGCCTAATGAACATCTATAAGCAGCAAAGCTCATTGATGTGGCCCCACAGTAATGCATCACTCAGGCTTTCAGCGACATGAACTGGGCTTTTGTCACTTCCCTTCAGGGAAGTGCTTGCACTTCCTACTAATACAGAGTATGTGTTTTACCTTTGTGGAACTATTTTTTCCCCCAGTTTGTCTGAAGCTCAACATCAGCAAAATACAACAGAGTTTAAGGATTATGTCTGGCCCTTACATGTGAGGCTTTTTTCATCCTTTTCCCTTAGCACTGCTAAATACAATGAAAACATAAACCTCACATATGCAAAGGAGGAAGCACAGACAATAACAGGACACCCAAAAGAAGAATAAATAAAAAAACGCCAAATCTAGCTCTGTAAACATATTCCAGAGCTGGCAGATATTGTATCCTATTAATAACTCCTGAGCTATCTAGCCAAAGTTAAGAACATAGTTCATCTATTGTTTATAAAATGCTTTTCTTTGTTGACTTAACACCACTCAAAACCAGACTTGGTTGGTATTCTGTATGACACTGTGTTTTGTACCACTTATCTTTGGTGTATGTGATCAGTCTTATGGGCACAGGAGAAGGGAGAATTGCAGTTCATTGTACATAATGAAGATTTTATCCACACATCTGTGTATTCTATCAAAGCTATTAACTTCTAACATAGCTACATATGAAAGAGAATTCTTGTTACATTGTTCACATACTTTATTTGAAGACAATTAAAAATTATATTAGAATGTCTAAAAATTTCAGATTAGAGGAGCCAATTAGCATATCTTAAGAAAACACTATTTTCCAACGCTGCTTTATAGTAAATATCTTCTTAAGAAGAACCAAATTAAGTTGAAAACATCAATTTTAAATTCATCTCTGAGCAATTGGTTTTCAAAGTACATCTCCCAAACTTGTTTCTGCCTAACCCTGCCTATTTGCAATACTCACATTATTCCAGTACATCTAGTTGACACCCTGTAAACAAAAACCTCCAGAATTTTTGGTGAACCACGTATGAACATGATGCAGTAATTAAACTTTAGAACTATTGATTTTATTTCAAATGTGGTTTCTTTGGTTTCTAAAACATACTATTTTCTTGTAATGGATCAGTATCGCCATACCCTACCCTTTCTTTTTGGTATACATATACGACAGGACATCTAATATTCCTAATAAATGGTATAATTGAATATATACTGCTGTGACTTCAAAAGAAAAAATTGAGGTTCTGGAACATCAGTTAATAGAAAGGCACTTTGTCACTTTCTGTAACACTTAACTGTCTCAACATTTACCTCAGATTAGGCAATTTGTAGTTGTGTCATGCTTTGCATTGTGTTCGACCTACAAGCACAAAGCCACCACAGTAGCTACTATGGCAAGTAATATATACTGTTCTACATATCCAAAGCAACATTAACTAAATACAGGTCTTAAAAAAAAAAANCACTTTGATCTCACTGCATACAGAGCACTTCTAAACATCACTTTGTTTGCAACTGTTGTTTATGCTGTTCTGGCACTTTCTGTCCTAGCAAGACTTTTTATCTTGTTCACCCAAAGATGAACATTTCAAGATGTGCTAACAATTAAAACATCCTGGTCATGCTTAGATGAATAATTTCTAGTGTTAAAAAACACAGAAGCAGAACTCCAGTAGTAGTAGTACTCCAGAAGCATGTGTCAGAATCAAGTTTCCCTGATACATTAGGATAAAAGGAGTGTATATGATGAGACACAAAATGAACAATGCTTTTTTATCAGATTATAAAATCCCATTATGTTTCTAAGACACAATGTAAGCAATTCTGATTTGGCTCCATACACAGCCCAGTTATGTTCTCATCACAAATCCAGAACTGCATATATTAAGGATATATATTTACTATACACAGATTGGCTTTAAATCCAGACAAGTGTAACCAGTGCCTCTGCAACTGTTGTAAATTGAACTCATTTCAGACTCTTTTATTAAAGTCATTCATTATGATGTTAAATGGTGAACACATAGACCATTATGCAATCCTAGGCTACAACCTACTGAACTGACTGCATACACAGCCAAATTTTTATCCTCAATATGCCTGTCTCTGTTTAACTGGGTTAGTGAATACTTTCAAAGCTGGACAGCGTATGAAATAGTTCCTGTTCAAGAGAAAGCTAAAATTTCTACTGAGTACTCCTTTTGCAGAGAACATCTTATAACAAGGTATCTTCATTTTCACACAGATTACCACACAGAGAATTTTCCAGTTTATGAAAGTCAAGCAACCATAGAAAGCATCACCAGCCAAAATACCCAGTTAGGAGAAGCAATACAGACGGGTTCTGTGAGAGCAAATACTGTCACCAAGTTTTCTGGGAAATGCAGAGAAGAGCGGTGTTTCAGAGCTGCGAAACATTCAGTCTTACGTTAGCAGAGTCAAGTAAACTTACAGATTGAACTGAAGCAATTTAGGGCTGGAAGCAAAGCAATTTTTTCTCTTTTTATAGTTTACCATGCTGAGGTTCCGGATCTTTCTCATTTATTTAAAATGCATGAAGCAGATCACATACGAGCGCAGACCAAGTTCATGTTCCCCAGTATTTAGTGAGCACCTGCTTGGGATTTGCCCATTCTCATGGATTTACTGGCGTCAAGATCTCTGCTGATCGCAGTCAACATGATTCACTACCTTTTTGTTTCCAACCTTCATTCTATTTCACTTTCACCAAAAGTTCTGGTAGTTTAATTTATTTATTATTATTGTTTGATCTGGTTTACCTTGTCCTTCATGATTTTCCCCAAAAGCAGGAGCTGAAAGGATTCTACTTTGTTCACTGTTGAAAACACAATGTAAATTCCCTCCAAAGACTGCAAAAGCTGACAAGTATTCTCAACAACAGTTTGCTGTATCTGGCAGTGTCCAGTAACATCACACAAAACTGTTTATTTAAAAAGAGAGTCACCATCAGTTGCTACCAGAGAATTTAAGGCAGGCTTTAACCTATTATTGTTTTTACAGTGAAAAATGTTTTCAGCCAGGCACTTGCGCATTGGTCACCTGAAGTTTTGGGGACTTTTTGGTCAGTAAGTTCCATAGTACTGATTTCCAACATGACAACGAGAATGCAAAAGAATGTATTTCAAATTGTTCTTTGTAAAATACAGCATAGTATATCAAGACTGAGAAAGAAAATTATCTACAAATTGCTTACTTACTAATTACATATGCCAGTTCTGACTTTTTTCCCCCCGGTTGACATTGCATAAGTGGTTTTAGACTAGAACTTATAAGATGCTAGAGGGCTCCGACCCCAAATTAAAGTGGATGTAAACACGTACTTACATGGCATGGGACATGCCCCTTTCCAGAAACTAAAATGAGTTTACTCAGATGCACCGATTAAAAATGCCTGACTGAAACTTCAACTGAATTCTCAGAACCTCACCTAACTCAGTTTCGGTGCCAGGAAGCTTTACTTGTCCTGGCACAGAATCACTGACATCACAGCCTCGCCTGACATGGCAGCAGAAGTTCATTAGTTTCAGCTAAAAAGGAAAGAAATTCATCTGCCTTCACGATACTGAAGTTCTTTCTAATCTGGCAGTATTCTTAGCAGGGAAAAGTTACCTGGAGTATGAATACCAGCAAAAGTCTTTGCTGGACACAAAGTTCCTCAGAATTTCTTATGTCATGTCACAACACCATTAACTATTTTCAGTTCTATGAATTACTGCTTGATACCAATATAGAATAACTGTGGTCTTAAGGCAGAATTTTATTTATACAAAATGAAATCTGCAAGAGTGACCATGGGTAACAGGGATCTAACTTTAATATTTGGGTTTTCTCTTAAGAGCTAAATTTTGTTATGTGAACAGAAAATTGGAAGGCACTAGCAAAGTTGTCGAACCATTTCCTCAAAAACAGAACAAGAGTTTAACATAACCCAAATGCAATTCCAACACAAAACCCCCAGGAAGACAGCAGGACAGAGAAAGGCCATACCCAGTTGTCTTCAGTTTCCTAAGCTGGCAATACATTTATTTTAACAAACCCAAAAAACTTGAAAGTAACACTCAGAGATGAAACAAGAGCCCATACTACATTGCACAGCATGAAAATTCCACTGATTCCTCCTTATTTGATCTGCATAACAAACTTTTCCTGTCAGCTCCAGAGGCAGCTCCACCAGTAGAATGGCAAGTGTGCCCATGCAGCAAGCCTGCCAGGTGCCACCAGAAGCAGGAAGGATGCTTACCTCACATGCTGCTATTTGAAGTGAAACACAAGCAGCAAACACACACAGCTTAGGAGCCAAATGACCTCCAAATGTTACAAAGAGGATGCATAAATGATCAGTTCTTGCTAGCAAGACTAAGTTAAAATAACTGTTACCCTCTTGTCACTCTAAAGGCACAGTGGTTTCACTTCTTTATTTCAAACTTGCAACAGACCTTCAGGTAAGATGACAACCATCACACAATGCTTGTGTTTTACATCTACATTGCTACTTTTTCCTTATTCTGCATTTAAACAGAACACAAACATCCACTGTAGCACAAAGAGATCTTTTATACTATTTTTTTAATCTGCATCTTAACCTGAGGATATAAAAATTATCATCACTCTGTAATAATATTTTAAGGCAGGGAATAGAGTTAAGTTTTTTTTGTAACTTCTGAGAGAAACGATGCCGTGCCTTATAATTATTATCAGCCAGGCCTCTCTGTGTCAAGTGCACCTGTGACAACACAATTCAACATTTAGCAGTCAGTATTTAAATACTAAGACAGCAGATTTTTACATTTAGCTTGTCCTGTAACAGAGCAAAAGGACTGCCTCCTCCCAAAAGCAAACACTTGACTCCATCTACACAATGACACCACAGCTTTACAGTATTTATATACATTCTAGTACAAGTTCAAGTGACAGAAAAATAAACCCCTTGATCTTGAACAGCATTTAAAGCCAGATGAATAGGAAGTATTTGTCACCCTTTATCATTCTGACTTTAAGGAAAAATGCAATGGTAAAGCATTTATGGCAAAATACCTTAGTTATGACAATTATGCCTCTATGATGATCAAACTTGTCATTAAATAAGAAAGTTTGTAAAATACGTCCCAGAGTAAACACAGAAACCCTAACCAACATGATCTTTTCAGACACAAGTTTTTTATTTTAGCTAGGTTTTAATCTACATCTGAATACCCATTCAAATGTATAAAGAAACCAGATCCAGGAAACATAATCTAAGGGCGTTGTTCAAGACTTGTTTCTAAGTAAGGATTTAATACTTGGACAGTACCTTCCAAACAAGGATTGAGAATTTTGCAAAGGAAAACAGTATGACTGTAAACTGCTGCCTTGGCTTTCCCAGCTCAGGAAGTGCAGATACCACACCCAAAATCTTGTTCAGGCCTTTTTCCTTTACTTCTGCTTTTTCTCCTCTTTTTCACATGAAAAGCATTAAATTATAATCCTTTCTCCTAAACCAGATTCACAAAATACAAAAAGTGTTTCTCCACACAAATTATTCAGTTCTAAGCATAAAGCTACAGTTCTCCAACATACATGGAAAAATGTTAAAGGCAAATATTAAGAAGTTAATCTTTTCAGCATTTTAATACTTTATCTGTCAGTCATGTAGAACTTTTCATCCTAACTATGTGCCTGTAAATATCATGGTTTTACCTGAATCTTGAAGCTATCAGCCAGCCATGAAAAATACACGTTCTTAAGATATTAGGTGCAAAGCAGTGCTATGCTTAAATTGCTATTAGTACAAAAATTATTTTAAGTAATAAAAATAGTACTTTGCTTGGCTTCAGGGGGGGGTTTAAGCCCTTTGTGAACACTTATATAACTCTTCCCTTTGTAGCCCTGATCATGTTTTATTTTATTTTGAAAAAGATGTATCTATTTTAACAGTTAAATGGTGAGCATGCGCATCTACATGCATCTGCCATTGCCCAGATAATATCATCGGGGGGGGAAAAAAAGAATTAAAAAGAGCATTTCTGTGAACCAGACAGGAAGCCCTACACTTCAGCCTCTTGAAGTTAGTGGTAGACAGAGAAGTGTCTCATGGCTTTGCAAAGAAGCATTTTAAACCTTGAAAGTTTAACCAATTTTTTAACTTTTTTCCGCAGATTTTAAATCCTACACACAAAAAGGAAAAAAAAAAAAAAGCCCGACTATGTAGGAAGAGAGCAAGCAGCATAATATATTGGATTAAAGAATGATAAACCTCTGTGTACAATGGGGCTCTTCAGTGTGTGGGAGGGCTGAAGCATGCTGACATTAGCTTAGGAAAATATGCAAACTCTTAACACTTCTGAATGCAAGCAATTTAAAACCCACAACCTCTCCTCCAGGCAGCCATCTCAAATAGTGAAGTACTGAAACGAAACCAAAATTAAATCTGAAAAAAGCACAAGAACATCAACTTTCATACTGATGGACTACACTACACAATACAGGTTACTGATTTTGGCTTATATTTATTTATATTAATAGTAGCACGTTCATTCTACTCAATTTTACACAAAATCCTTTTTAGAACAAGTTAATATTTGTATTACTTAATTCATCAAGTCTTTCCCTTTTAATTTCACTGCCAAAAACCCGGTCACACTGCTCAAAGTGGCACATGGCATTACATGAAAAAAACGACACACAGAGGCAAGTGTCTGCAGGGGAATAATTCATTTCTACCAGCATTGATACCACAGTGCCTGCCCCCACATTACTACAGCCAGAATCTCTGGAGTGGAGCAGATTCTGCCACTCCTCCCAGGACTGTCCTCTGGCTGCTGGGGAGTAGGGTCATCCCTCCCCACTGAGGTCTCTTCATCCCAGCAAAGAATGCAGGGGAGATAGGAGAAAGGGCTTCCTTGACCTATTTCTTCAGCAGCTCTCACCCCCTTCCCCTCCTACACACACATATCTGCACCCACCTCCAAATTACACATACATCCAAGAATCTCTGTAGGTTGGTGGAAAAAAAAGATCTGTAGGAAATGAGACACTGAAAAGCAGCAACATTTTCCTCCACATTTCTGCATCTGTGGAGAAGCTGAAAGCTGGAGAGACTACACTCCATTTCTCAATCTCTGCTGAAGGAAAGGAAAAGGCAAAAAGCATCAAAATGCTAATGTTTATCTTAGATGCAAAATCATACGTCTTAATTGTTTTTGTTGTTCATAATTCTCCAACACACAACTCTTAGCTAGTGACAGTGCAAACACACAGAAGATACTGCTCATATCCTTAGGGGCTTTCCAATTAAATGCAAGAAATCTGAATACAATGAAAAGACTCATTTAGATACAATCAGAGGGCTTATAGATTACAATTTATTAAGGACTTCCAGGTATGCTTGGTGCTCAAACATAAGAGAGCTTCAGCCAAAGTCTGGCTTACATTCCTCATTTTTGTCCACAGGACAAAAGTGATGGACGACCTGCTTTTCACACACTACCTGCTTTTGCCTTCAAAATGTTTGCACAATCCCCAGCAAAGGACTGTGAAATATTCTTCTCCTAATCAATCAATCCTATAGAGAAACCAGGATAGATAGATGTCCTTTCCCAAGCATTTCAGGTTGGAAAATGGTACCACCATTTGAAAATTTCAACAAGGAAAGCAAAAAACCATTATAGGGCAGTAGCATTAACCTAAATAACAACATACAAGTTAATGACTTGGGGCAGGGGGGATGTTAAGCTTAATGAGCCTTCAGAAGACTATAGAAAGTAAGTTGGGTTTTTTTATACACAAAAGGCAGCATCTAGGCTAATACTATAAATAGATATTCCATGTTCTGAAATGACGTTTTACTAATTGAAAAAGTATCTTTCACTTTTTAAAGGCATAAAATAAATACTAATATGGTAACACAATATTTGAGACTGAAAGCATACACAAATGAGAGACTTGGAAGAAAGCTTATCTAATTCATAGGAACATATACTTGCTTTTCATAGTCACCTGAAAAACACATAGTGCTTTAAAAAACAATAGGAGAAACCTAACTTTCTGTGGGCCAGTACTTATCTAGTATCCTTCCAGTTAAAACCAACAGTGAAAAAGGTTGGCAGTATATAAAGACTACATAAAAAGTTTTAACTGCTCTTTAAAAAAAAAATGCTGCAGACTTCTTCATGCATTACACTGATAGAATTATCTTTTTCATCAGGTTCAAGCGATGCTCTACAAAAAAATGTACAGCAGAGGAAAGGAGTTATCTTGATCATCACGTTACACCCACAGGCTCAGAGTCTGTGGTTAACGAACAACTTCTATAGTGAAGAAAAAAAACGAAAGAAGAAATATTGGTGCTTGCTCTGTCCACCATCCTGAGAGCAGCTTTGGAAGTCTCTTAATCAAAATCTTACCAGAGCTAGGCAGATTATCCTTGGACAAAACTACCGTGTTAAACTTTTGTTTAGAACTGGGACCTTCCTGGAACTACATATGTTATTACTACTTTATAAACTACAACCAAACCTCATACAAAGAATCTTGCATTTCTAGACTAATTCCTGGACTTAAGTCAGTTTTTAACTCCACCAATGCACAATTAAACTAGTTTTCACGGCTTTTCCTTGAAAATTTAATCAAAACAAGACTCCTTAAAGAATTCAGAGATCACACATCACTAAGATTTATTATCATTCTGGCAGAGGCAAGATAAACTACGGGAGTTACCCATGCAATTCAATACAACCTATTTAGCACCTCCTCTGAAAATCACATTATCTTGCCCTAGAGCTATAGAAGGCTTCTTAGCATTTAAAGAGGAATGTAGACAAAGCAATGAAATTTCAAGGGTTGTTCCAACAATTAGTCTTAAATTGAACAGAAAATGAACTGCTGCTTTTAAAGGGGTTTTCAAGTAAAACTTACACAGTAAGGACTAAAGTAGTCCTAGACCCAAACCACAATATTCAGTAGTTGACTTTCCTGGTTCTACCTGCACACTCCACAGAGCCTTTTTGTATGTGCTATATTCAAAGAAAATGAAGGTGTAACAAACAGCACTCTCTTAACCACACACACTGAAACCAATTTGAGTCTTCTTAGGAAACCGTGGACAGAAATGCTAAAGACTAAGCTCACAGGTGCTGTTGCACATTGCCTTTCTACTGTTCGCTGTATATTTGCATTGTCTTTTGCATCTGGACTCTGCAACTCAGTTTTAACAGAATCAATATATAGGAAATAAAGTTAATAGGTTTAGTTAAATTACCAACTTCATCTTTGCACATTTAAAAAAAATCCAAAGTTCTCACTTATATGTGTGTATGCACAAATTGTATGTGCTTGTTTATCCATAGATACATAGACATACACTCCTCACCAAGATGGTAACAGCGCTGTTATTTTGGACATGTCCTGTGGAAAACTTCAGAAACATGACTTTTCCAGAAATTAATTTAATTTTCATGATACAAGAACCTGGCTAGAAAAAAATAATAGAAAAACAGAAGCTGCAGATTGCTTTGTTCAGACATTTTCTAGGCTCCAGCATATCTTACAGTACCAGCCACAGTATAATTTTCAAGAGAGGGCCAGGAGAAGAGTAAAGTTGCTGTAGGTGCAGCCGTTGAGCAGTCCTGCTGCAATAGCCTTATGTAAGATGCTGCACGCAGGACAACTGTACCACTGCATTATGCCTGATACCTAAAATGGGTGGTTCGGCCCAAACTGCAAAAAACTCACATCTTTTCACCCTAAAGCTAAAGAACAATTCTTGTCCTTAAAATAACCCAACAGTTTTGATAATATCTGTTATCAAGTTGCCCTCTGAGTCTGCAAGTGAAAAATCAGGCCTGCTGCTGCTGTTAGATTGAGCATGTATTTTTGCTATTTCTTTTTTTTTTTTGGCTTGTTCATTAAGGAGTAACACAGAAAAGAATTATGAAAATATTCAACTGCCTGGAAGGCAATGTAAAACTTTTTGCGATAAGGTGCTTCTCACACTGCAAGCCAAATTCACAATTAACAAATACTGGGCTGTTAGAATAGTTTAGCACTTATCTCCCAGTCACTTAGCAAACCGGTGAACAGAAGTTAATTCATCTCAAAGTTTTGTCAGAATCAGGTTATGAATTTTCATAAGTTGTCACATCAACCAGTTACTACGTTTCAACATATGTAAATGGATGCTTACTATCTTCACCCCTGCAAAGGGGTTATGACATGGCTACAATCTGATTTTGGTCTTAAGGGTTTTTTTCTTCTCTTTGGAGATTTACTCTGAAAATACAGTAAGCAATATATTCTAAACTGTTTAGGGACTTATAGGAACATTTAAGTAGAGAGTACCCTTTTTTGTCTCCTGCCTCAAAAATGAGGAAAGGCTTGGGAGATTGCTATTCTAGCAATGTTAACTGTGCACTCCTGTAGTTCAGAACAGAGAGAAAGGAGAGAGTAGCCCAAAGGATTATTTACTCAGCATTAAGACGACAGTATTAAGAAATTAATATTCAAGTATGCAAGCTATTCTTAAATCACACACACAAAAACAAACTGTATCCAGTGGAAAACAAAATCTTGATCCAGCTGTAAATAAACACAGGCTAGCACAACTAAGACTGTAACCAACTCAGGAGCTACCTACCATACATGAAGTGATAAATTCATATTAACCCACATGAAACCTCTTTGTTTTCTACTCAGTGTAAACACCAATGTTGAAAGTAATTAGTGGAATGATTTAAGAACAAATTCCATTAAATCTTGCCGCATTTCATGTATGTATGATCTTTTACAGGTGGAAGAGTCCTAGGATGTTGTCATATCTGAAAAACTGACATTCCTTGAGAGCTATGTTGTAATTAAGAAGTTATCTAAAAATACTTTTCCAAAAGCATAACAATTTAAACAGAAAAATTTTTCATCATGTCACATTGTTGCAGCCATAAAAAAAAATCTTATTAAGAGTTACATATGCAGTAGGGCTACCTCCATTTTTATTTGTTAGAGCAGTTATATACTGGCACAGGGAAATTAAAGTACAGGAGAATGCACACTAAGGCAAAACTTGAAAAGAAAAAGCTTAAAGATACATGCGTCACATTAAGGTCTTCCTCTCTCCTAAGTCGGCTTCTCCTGCTGGTCACTCATGCAGGGAGATCATAATTTTGTGGCTGTGATATTTCCACAGCAACACTGGTGACAGTGATGTCACAAATTCAGCCCTGACATAGCTTCAGGAACAAGCACAAGGAGCAGATGGGATGCGAGGGAAAAAGCCCCTATTTAAACACAAATCTCCTTTATAAGAAAGAAAGAGGCATGAGCAAAGAAACAGGTGAATGGATCACGTTTTCAAGTATGATATATTCAAAAGATTATCCTAGCATGAAAATCTATTTAAAGGCAAGACCTACAATACAGGGTAACTGTCAAATTTGTTAGGCCTTATAATAAACCAACCTTGAAAGCTCCCTGTTTAGCATGACAAGCCTTGTGCTCTATTTCTAAAGTGGCAGTGAAACAATACACTTTTGTCCCTTGTGAATTTCCTTTAAGTAACTTTAACATTCAGATATATTAATTTGATACAACACTGTGCTCGTAATACCATATGTAAATATGATGTCAAGCCCTCACTGGAGTGAGTTTGTTATCTGAATTAGGTATGATATAAAAGACATTAAAAACAACCCCAGACGGGTCACAAAGTACAACAGAATTATAACTGCAATATTCAGCCAGCACTATTTGATTGGTAAAAGGGGACTATACTTTTGTGCTGATCTGTGGATGCATGCAACAATCAACACAAACTCCAGGCGAGTGGAAAGACTCCTAGACCCCTCACCTGCAGACTCCAACATTACTGGTGTCAGATCTCCTTCCTGCCTTTGGCCACCCCATGGATCAAACAGCAACGGAGCCCACAAGGCATACAAGGGATGGTGGCAAAAAGTGGAGTGGCAGAGGATGCAACCACAGTATAGTAACAGATACGGTCTCCACATCAACTCGGGTCACAGTGCAAGGAGATACAAAGAATTCTTAAAGACGCTTCTCTCCACAGAGGACAACTGATAAACAGCAAAAATACCTAGCGAAGGAGGCAGGGGAAATGCCCAAAATTCAGATGTAGGTCATTCACAGAGCTGCAAGCAACAAGAAGTGGTTTCTTATAGCAGCAGAGGCAGAAAGACACACAAGAAAAATCAGAAGTAAAGTAGGAGATAAAAGGAATTAAAAGGATATAAATCCACGTTCTGATCACAGAAGAGAAAAGCCCACATTTTTCAAGATATGAAGACCTGAAAGGATTAACAGACTAGATCTCATGAGGGAAAGGAAGAAAGGGAATGAAATCTGCAAGTTGAAGCTGGGCCTAAGCCAAGATGTGAACAGGCCCCCAGGGAGGGATACTGGGTGGAGGCAGAGACTAAAAGCACAACACAAGGAAGAACAGATTAGAAGTAGCTAAGCAGGGTTCCCAAACATCATCTATGAAACCACTAAGGTAAAAACTGCAAAAGGGAGAGAACAGGAGGGAAAATGAGCCATGATACAAAAAATAACAACGATCAGAGGCAGGAAAGCCCATCTGATTTGCCACACTATGACTGTACCAACAGCAAATCAAAAAAGCAAGCAATAAACTGAAGGATTCTGGATGATCATAAAAAAAGTGAAAGTATCCAAGGACTGCACTAGGCCCAAGATGTCATTTCACAACTAAATGTACAATCTCACAAAGAGAAGGGGGAAAAGAGAAAAAAGAAAAAAAAAAAAAAAAAAAGAGGAACTCAAGAACTTGAGCTATCAATAGAGGATAATATATACTATAACAAGTACAGAAAAGTCTCTTGGGATTTTCAGCAAAAGACCTAAAGAACTAGGTTTAGCTTCAACATTGTTGAAGCTTCAAGATATTGTTTAGCTTGAACAAAAATGCTTTTTGCAAACATATTGGCCACTTTCCCATGACACCACTAACAAATGCTGTCTGAAATTCAAAATAAAAAAAGGAATAGTTTGGGACTGCAAACTTCTACAACCTTTTTGTTAGAGTAGTAAACTCTGGAAACACCATCCATTAGCAGACTAAGATAAGAAATACACTCTATTTTAAGATGCAGTTCATTGTTTTTACAACTGTGATTAAGACACAGCTGTCACAGACTAACATGACTACAACACAACCCCAACAAGACTCCTCCTCTCCCTGGGCTTTTGTAAGGCCAACAACCTCGCATGAGAACATGAACAGAGTTCCCCCAGTGGACTTTCAAGAGGTCACTTTAATTTCAGTACTGCAAATCCCATCTTCTTTTTACCCAAGAGGAAAAAGCCTTTCTCAGACAACTCTTCCACTACATCTCTTTTACCATGTGTTTATAGAGACATGAAACTGACGGCTAATATAAGCTCAAGTCAAGTGCTGTTTGTATGGTGTATTAAGCCAAAGCAGCTGCCAAACATGAACTACAAAGAAAATCTCTTGCTATTGTTCACAAAATAACTTATTTGCTCCCTATTACACTGATCAAAATTAAATTTCACTGATAGAATAAGTCAACTGTTCTGCTAAAATGAAATTTTACACAAACCCAACATTTTAAGACTTCAGAAGTATAGATGATACAATTCAAGTCCAAGCTTTGCAAATATTTCTCTCAGAACAAAAATATTTTTACAAGAGTCAAAACAAATATATAACACTAGAAACCCACAACAACTATAAATAAATAGATTTTTAAAAGGCAATAAAATAACCATCGTCACTTTCTACTACAATCTCAATGCAACAGCAACTCAAAACATAAGATAACACTACACCAGGATGCAAAATATTTTTTTAGCTCTCATTTCTATAAATAAATATCATAGGCATGGTATATTACCTTCATTTTCGGAAGCTTGGCATTTTACTTTCAGTACCAAATCAAAAGTACGTTCTGGATTTTCCCTAAAAGAAGCAAATAAAACCAATTAATCATGTAAGTTTCAGAATGTGTTTCTACTGTGTTATATACTTCCCATTCTCTCTGTATGGAGTAAAATTAAAGTATCATTAAAACAAAATTACAACTCAGATTAGTTCTAAGGAAGAACCAATAGTCACATTTACGTGTACAGCCCTAAGAAAAAAATAAGGAAGACAAACAGGCTAAACTGGGTGATTTATTTACGTGATACTGTGACTGCCTTATGGATCAAATAGCTTTTAAGTCACTTCATCGTACCCCACCTAACAGTTGAGAAAAAAAGAGCTACTGCAATCCTTACCAATCAATCAATCTGAAACATATTAATTAATAGGGCCTCAGGCAGCCTTTTCTAAAGCTATGTTTTATTTCTACTTAATAAGAATACCTCATCACTAGACTTCCATTTTACTTCCATGACTTTACCCACTACCCTTCAAATGCCTATGATTACCAACACAAGGCTGAGAATCGCTGAGGTTCCTCTTTGACAAGATATTGATCATCAGCTTGAACTTTAAAGGTATGATTCACTGAGTGAGAAAATATTACTGCATTCACAAAGGATGGACACAACCCAGAGCTGCCCAGGACGACAGAGCCTCCCTATCTGCAGCAGCCATCGTGGGCAGCTTTGTGTGATGGCCGACGCCTTTTTCACCTGCTCAATAAATACACACCTGATAATAATAACCTGCACATGCTAATAGCAATTAACACTCAACCTAATCCCACACTGAATATTTATTAAAATACTTTTAAATGCCACTACTATGCCATCCGCCCCCTGTCTACCAAGCACACTGCTATTTATATTAAAAACAAGTGGTATAACCGCACCCATATCAATTATCTATTTAACCACATAAAAGGCTCACACTTGAACTCCCTTCTTGCATAACACTCCCACTGAAGTCAGCTGGAGATTTAGGCAAATAAATCCAAGACTTGGTTCCAGGTTTTTAGAATGCTTCAAATAAAGCATACAGCAAATGAACACACTGTTGTTTCTTTAAGGAAAGTTTTGAATGAAATCCAAAGGCTGAGCTGGGGGAAATTTCAGCTGTCACAAATTAACTGATTCAGTACATACTTGTACTGACCTCAGCACCATCATCAACTGAGATACGCAATTATAATCTAATTCAGGTTATGGAGACATAACCTGCCCATATCACAATCTTTGCTTGCATTTTAAAGCATTCAGTTTGGAAAATCCTGTATCTACTGATCCTATGTATAGGAGATCAAATTCTGCTCAGAGTTACAACAGCCTAAATCCAGGATATTGAAGTTTTACTCTGGTATTAAACTCTGTCCATTGTTCCTCTGGCTGATGAGCAGGTTCAGAATGAAACTGATAAGGCCGTGCTTCATTGGGCCACCTAGGAAATGGAACCACAAAAATCCTTCATTTAAAAGATATGACATCCCCCCCTGACATTACTCTAGCTCATGCATAGCGTTTACACTGTCAGGTTGGCGGTTTAATGTGAACCAGTTCAAATGCTGCAAACACCAAATCAGTGCTTCTGATTCAACTCCAAGCTGAATTATGCTCAAAAAGAAAAAGCTCCTTGAAGAAAAAGCTCCTGCCTTCCGTCTTCCACTATACTACTCTAAAACTCCTTTTCCAGCAAAATGCTTCTAAGTTTACTCTTCACATCCCACTACGCTTAGAAGTGTCAAAAATGTGTCAAACTAATCTGAGAATCGTCAGACCGTCTCTCATTTCCTTCACAGCTACCCTGTGGCAGCCTGCTTATTCATCATGTATTGACACGGAGACGTTTGTCAATTTCTGAAAGCCGTGTTTATCATCCTGTCTCTCTGCAGCGCCGGGGCGGGCAGGCTGGACACCTGAACACCTCCCCTGCACCTGCCGTGTCAGGATGGCAAAAAGGTTGTCTGTAACCACCGGGGCCACAAAATAAAGCACAAGTTTCACCTCAACATGAGGGAGAAGTTGCTTACGTTGAGGGTGGCCGAGCACTGGAAAAGGCTGCACAGGGAGGTCGTGGATTCTCCCTCTCTGGAGACATTCCAAGCCCACCCAGACACGTTTCTATGTCACCTTCTCCAGGTGACCCTACCCAGGCAGGGGGGCTGGCCTGGATGATCTCCAGCGGTCCCTCCCAACCCTAACCCTTCTGTGATTCTGCGAGCTCCCTCGGAGATGCCCGGCACAGCCTCGGGCAGGGTCACCGCGGGCAGCTCTGCTGGGCCCGGCGGCCTCGGCACCGCCACCCCGGCTCTGCCCGGGCCCGGCTCCCCCGGCACCGCTGCCCGGGCCGGGCCGGGCACTGCCGAGCGCGGACCCCGCGCCGCTGCGGGCGATGGTGGGGCCGGGGGCGATGTGGGGAGAGGGAGCCGCGGCCGCCTCGTTCTCCTCTTCCTCCTGCTCCCGCT
>VXBX01006297.1:295764-337789 GCA_013400415.1 Scytalopus superciliaris
CAGGGCAAGGCAGGGCACGGCAGGGCACGGCAAGGCAAGGCAAGGCAAGGCAAGGCAAGGCAAGGCAAGGCACAGCTCGGCACGGCACCGTGAGGTCGCACCTCGCAGGCAGCCACCGCAGAACCGGCTCCTCGCATGAGCCCCGCCGGTGCGTTCCCTGACACATCGTAACAGCCCTTCGTGCCCAGGAGCAAAGCGGAGCTTTTCTTACTAAAGGCCATGGGTGTTAATTTAACCTGCGGTAATCTGTTTAGCCTTTATTTTTTATCGGGTGCTAAACAAACAAGTGTCCCAACCTGCCGGAGAGGTGCTGGGGCAGGTGCACCCTCCTGTAAACACACATGAAAAGCTTTATACCTTCGAGTGCTTCCCGCGAGTTTGGAAAGGAAATAAAAATAACACCGTCCTTGACAGGCTTCCAAGTCTCATTCATCTGAGAGGCACTAAGCAGCCAAGTTCCCACCTACACCAAGTTTCCCTCACCAGCATAGTAACACTGTAATGAAAAAGTGCATAAAATAGATTCTGTGGTACTGGGCCAAAGAAAAAAACGTCATTCTTTTCACTCTTCCTCCAGAAACTAATCATAGTATTAACAGTTGAAAAGATGAAAAAAAATCAAGCCAATTATATATTAAACACATAAAACAGTATTAGTGCATTACTGGGGCTGAAAAATCAAATACTCAAAAGTCAGGAAATTACAGATATTAACTTTTCCAAAGCAATATCGTTTTGGCTTCCTTGCACATCCTACACACCTCACAGGATATAGATTAACTAATAATAAAATGTATTGATGTGCAACGAAATGAATAGAATGTTGCAGCAGAAACCTTAGCTTGGGGACTTTCTTGGGTTTCAAGTACTTACTTTCCAGGTCCTTGTTCTGTAGTAATTCTTGGTCGTGTTTTAACAGCCAGTATTTGTAGCTCCCAATGAAGTAAATTAAATTGTTTGGGGCTTTGTATCCTTAACACATAACCACACACTTCATACAGCTCAGGGTTTTTTTAGAAAAGACCTTCAAATGTGTATTTTTGTATACCATGAGCAGCCCTCGCAGTAGGCAGCATTAACTGACCCACTGTCAAACTGAACCCCTCCGATGGGATCAGCCTGCACTGAAGGGTCGGGAGAGAGGGCACTGATGCCCATCCCTGCTCCAACAAGGTGATGGGAGAGCACGGCAGGGACCGTCCTGCAGCCACCCAGAGCTGGCAGCTGCTGCACCCGAGGCAGGCTGCCTGCATCTAGCACCCCAGGATGATCCAGAACCCAAAGGGCTCCAGCAGCAGCCAGTAAATCTGGGTGTACAGGAAAGCACACATGGGGAGGGACACGGGACATGATCACAGTCATGTCTGACATCTGTTTGTCTGCCCTCCATCTCTCCCCTCATACGTACTTTAATGCACACAGAATTTGGAAGTCTTTGCAAAAAATGGCCAGTACTTTAACAAGATTGAATTTGGATTTGATGATTATCCAAATATTGAGACATTTTATTTGTGGAAAATTTCCATATGAAGTGTACCAGAAAGTGAAGGGGGTGGAAAGAAAAAAAGCTGTGTTTCAGAATTTCAATAAATCTGTATTTTGAATTACACTAAATATTTTATAAGCCTACTGTGAATTTGTTTCTCTCTTCTTTTAAGCTGCTGATGCTTACCACTTCTACAGACAGAAGAGGAGTCTGGCGGCCTGTCAAGCTGATCCACAGTGTGATTCCAGTCACTCTTGGACTGGGGTCTGTCTTGGCAAATATGACCATTGGGTCCTTTGGAATTTATTTTATCATAATTGGAGAAAAAATAGGTAGGGTTTCTTTCCCAAAGTAAATACATGCCTTGTCACTAGAGTAAATTGACTGCATGCAGTGACTAAACCTTGCCTGCCTGGAAGAGCAGGCAAAGTAGAGAAAGTTCACATTTAAAATAGAAGGTATACGACAGAATACGACCCTGTTGAGATGAAGCTCACATCTCTCAGAGCTATTATTTCAGACTCTGTGAAAGCTTAAGCAGACATCTATGACCAGGTTACACTTAGTTCATGTTTTCAAGACTGGTTTGCAACCACAGCAGCTTTTAATGAAAGACAATGTTTTAGGAAAGGTGTTGGTGTTCAAAATCACCTCTTGCTACTGCCTTGTTTCAGCCTTTCCTTGGAAAAGGGTTAAGGAAGAAGGAAAAACTAAAAGAAAACCCTAATAGATATGCAGAGAATGGGTTAGTTTAGTATATTCTGAAGCTGGGAGTCTAGTTTACTTTTCTTTATGGTTTTCCTTTCCAAATTAGAACCATGAAGCAAATGATACTTGGACTTTTCTTTTGAATCAGCCCAGGATGCAATTTTATTTTTTTCTGATTGCAAGTGCACATTACTGGCTCAAATTCAGTTTTTCATCCACAAGTACCCCCAAGTCCTTCTCAGCAGTGCTGCTTCATCACCCCCAGCCTGTGTTGATACCAGGGGTCACCACAACTCAAATCTTACCCTTGGTCTTATTAAACCTCATGAGATTCCCAACCTCATGAGATTTGTTATCAGCATAACAAGACACATAGCATACCTTTTAGTTTAGAACCAAGTTCAATATGGAAACAACAGGAGATGTAGATGAAAAACACCAAACAAAATCCCAAAACAAGCATCCAGTTTTTCTGCTGTAGAGCAATCTGCCATTCTCTGCCAAATCAAAACCATGTGGGTTTGGGTCTATAAAAGTGGTGCAGTGCAGGGATCTCAAAAAGGGAGATGAGAAACAGACAAGAAATGGCCACACATCATGTCTCTTGGAAACTGTGGAGCAAGGAAGAGAAGTTCCATGAGAACCCAATTACTTTTTTTAAGTTGAAACCATTACTTTCACACATTTAGTGATTTTCTTTTGGCCGGAAAAACATAAAAGGGACAGAGGGAAGGGAAAAGCACAAAACCTCTGAAAACAAGAATTATTCTGTTTAGTATTTAGCATGGGGCTATTTGAATCCTTCCAATGCAAACTGCAAGCACCCATGCTTTGTGCAGGGACATTCACAGGGAGTGCAGGAAACAGAATTTACCCTTCAAACAAAGACCACCCAATGAAATAACAGGGTTTTAGGTATCACTGACTGAATCCCACTCTGCACAGGTTTAAATCTCCCACCCCAACTAACTCCAGCAAGGTTTGGAGTTTTTTTGTGTTTTCTACTTGATTCTGAGGTAGAAGAGAACTCACATCATCACTGTAAGCTGGAGCACACATACTGTCAATTAAGGAAGCTTAGGTATCACAGAAGCCCTCACTAGTTAGGTGCATTTCATTTAATAGTAAAGCATACTACCAATAAAAGTGGTCTTCCTCTTAAATGCTTCTGAAACACATAAAGGGATTTTCTTCAGAACATTGTTAGCAGAGCTTGCTGAAAGATGTTCTCCCTTGAGAATGCCCATGAATTTGTCAAAAAAATGTCAAAATCGAAAAAGTTGAAGTTTCCCATTGTATGGTTATAGCAGAATATTTCTTAGAACCTCTGGTATGATCAGTAATTTATACCTTATAGCAAGAATTACTTCTTCACTCACCACTGTGACCATTCATTGTCTATACTGGGATCACTTTTAGTCCTCGTTCCTTCAAATAACTCACAGTAGATTTATGTTACCTCAGTGGCTATCGGCACATCTCCTATCAACATAATCACCTTGTCAGATCTCACAGGCTTGGAAAGCATCTTGTAGAATGTGAGTTTGCTCTTAATTTTAATGGGGTTGGAATTTTGTGGGGTTTTTATCAGCTTGTTTGAATCTTACACATACTCTGCCCAAGTTGTAAATGAGTGACTATGTAATCTCCCCTAAGCAGAGTTCTCCAGACCTCCAAATTCACAAACATGGATTTCCCCATTAACCTTCTTAGTCATACTGCTGTCATGAGACAATACTTAAAAGAGAAAATACTGTACTTTTAAGAAACACATCCTACATTGGTCATTTCATCAGTCAGCTTCTTTAAATATGGTTGTTGATTTGAACTAAGTCTCTTTCAAGCAGCTTGTCAAGTTTATTTACTAAATACATGTATATAGTAAATACATGTCTATATTTTTATTGACTCCTTACATGATTCATACAAACATCTTTCTTTCCCCTTTCAATGTTATTTATTCAAACAAGCACTATAAAAATCTAAAGTTTTTGTGCTTAAGAACAGGTAATGATTTAAGGTAGACATGACCAAAGGTGACATGGCTAGGCTTGTGCTATGTTATCATGAAGTTTCAGGGACGCAGCATTCCCTGAGCAGCCAGGCTATGTACAAAGGCTAATCTGCCCAAACACACAGATAAATATGCTCATTAATTAATCAGTAAACTCTTGGGCAGAGATCACTGCTTGGATAAAAATGAGGATTCCCTGGCTTTCTAACAAATGTGTCCTACCAACAAGACTGAGAAAGCAGGTCTTCTTAATCATGTCAGCTTTAAATACATGTTTAACAAAGGAGATGAGGGAATTTGTATGAACATAACTTCAAACTACAGAGCTTTAAGAGCTAAGACACTCAAAAGTTTTAATGTTTATGATACAGCTGTATTAGCTCAGGATTTAGTTTACTGGTAGTGTTTGCAAATCCTTGCAGACATCCACTACCTTTTGTTAGATTTGCACCATAATCTACAGAAGATGTGAAGAATGCATCTAGTAAATACTTAGAAGCCTTCATAAAGTTTAACCAGATATTTGCTCTACCTATGCAGTCTTAATGTCTTATCAGTGGTTTAGATGTAGAAATTAAAGATGAGTAATATTTCTATGCATATTAGTCTCAATTCATAGACAATTTAGAGAATTTGGGTGGATTTCTGATTTATTCAGACAAGACAGCTAGCAGAATCTTAACAGTAGAATAAACCACCTTTCAGCTCTGATGCCCAAATCCATCCTTCAGCCAGCAAATACCAAGTGCTTTCCAGTGGGTGCTGATTATTCACAGGAGTGTTTGAAAACAAGCAGTGGTCTTTGCCCAGTTCCAGTTTAGATACGAGTCAGACACCTTGCAACCAGCCTTCCTGTTAGGAGCCTCAAAGAAAGGAAAGACTGAAAAAAGCCAAGAAGCTGTTCTCTTATTTCCATACTAAAAAAGAAACCACAAACAAACAAACCCCCCAAAAAAACAACCAGAAAAACCTCCAAGAAAGTTTCAAAAAGCATAGATGGCAGCATTAAGAGAATATACCCAATTCTTTCCCACACTCAGTGATTATTGTGGAAATTTTTTCAGCCCGGCAGATAGCTTTCTTAAGGAAGAATTTTTTAGTGAAGCAGTGGGGTCAGGTGGCATTTTTCAATATGCATGGATTCAGTAGAAGGAAATCACTCATTCAAGTCATTTGCAAGTAAAAGTTTCTTACGAGGTTGAACGCTTTCTTGCTGAATAAATTCAGTTCTTCTCTTCAGGCAAGAATACACTCCTCGTACTTCTCAAATGTATATTTTAAATGCTGCAGGTTGCCTGATGAATATGGTGCTCATTAAAACTATGATGGAGCAAGACTTTTTATGCCATATTTGAAAGTTATGTTTTAAAAAGTTCTATTCAAAGCAGTATGAAACTGATTTTTGTTATCAAACATAAAAATTTCAAAAGCAGTATGAAACTGATTTTTGTTATCAAACATAAAAGTTTGATACTGTTGCAATCATCTGGATAAAGACTTCTTGTGGTGAGACCAAACATACATAAAATTAGGAACTGAACTTTATTAAAATGAGGATGTGTTAAAAGTCTATAAGCTGTTTTGGAAACTGTCTGCTGTGTCTACCAAAAAAAAAAAAAAAAACCCAAAACCCAAGCAGTAAATCAAGCAATACTAAATATTAAAAGAACAGTTTCCAGCTGTTTATTTTCCATGGATTAAGGCCCTCTGTGTGTACTGGCATCATTATGGAGATGTATATGGGGCCAGATGTTTTGTATGGAAATTAGTTATAAAAAACCCAGTTTTTCAGCTCTACAAACACTGTATAATTTACAAATAGCCAATAGGGATAGTGTATTTTTATATTTACTTGCGTTAAAAGATTAAAAAGCACTGAACAGTTTCTCCTATAAGAATATCTTGCACAATATCCCTAACCCTGTTCCAATATTGCAGCTGACACAACAGGGAACCCACAGTGCCAGCCTCTTTAGCCAGTGATTTGTCATCATGTTTTGTTGTGGGTGCTTTGTTCATAATTAATTGCATAGGTTAATTCATTAATGGCAACCTTTCTTCTTAGGAAAAGGCAAATTCCCTCTAATACAATTTTTTTTCCTATAAAGAAAAAACTATATCCCTGTGCAATTTATGAATCTTAATGTTGGAATATAGAAAGTTTTTTGGGGAACACTTTCTACACTGCTTTTTGTTATAACACTTTGTTATGCAATCAGATCACAGGTAAATCATTGAAATGTCAAATACATCTTCTGCAGGTTTCTTCATTCAGCGGTATTAGGACAATTGACCTGGTTATCATTGTGCTAAATAGCTACAAATAGTTCAGACAGATGGGCTTAGATCCCCGTATGTATTTGCCATGGTTGACTCACCAGTGCATCCGATACCAAAGACAGAAAACCAATGGAGAGGTCCTAAGCACAGCAGATGAGAGTGCAATCCTAGTAGTTAAATAATACAGTAAACTGTCGTATTTATTAGTATATTTACTGAAGAAATTTTTGAGTTTAATATCTGACCAGAATGAGATTGGAAGAAGGAAGTGACAGCTCAAGAAAACAAGGCCAATGGGCTGTTCTTGGGACACTACAGCCCTATAGTGTTAATACATCTGATGGCTTTATTTACTGGAGTTAGTCCTGCTGCCTGCCCTAACCACTGGAGCTGTAGATCCAGTTTAAGACCAGAAGAATGGTGGGACACCATACTGTTTGGCATTTGAGAGGACATGCCCCAGAGAGTTTGGAAAGATGACAAGAGCGAGGCTGTGAAGTCACCTCACTGTTTTATTTCAGGGCTTCACTTGTCACTGGTGGTAAAAGGGATAGGGCTCTCAGCAGTTCTCAAATGTTGCTGTAAGCCTGCCACAGGATCAGGCCATTTTGTTCTCAGAGTCCCAGGCAAACACAAAAGTTAAACCATACTGATACGACTTACTTTGCACAGAATTCTCCATCTGTTGCTTTTCTTAATAATTCCGTTAGAAAGTCATATTGCTTCATACTCTATTATTAACAGATGTTGGAGCAGAATAACATGTACGTGTTTCTGAGATTTAGAAGTGTTGCTATGTACAAACCTCTATCCTAGGATTTGTATTGTGACACTGCACCAGTACTTTGCTGCCGTAAGAAATCCCACCCGCAGGAAGGGACGTCCAGAGGTCCCCTCATCCAGCTTCCCACTCAGAGCAGGCTGCTTGGGACCTTGTGCAGGTGTGTTCCGAGTATCTCCAAGGGTGGGGGATGCTGCAGCCTCCCTGGGCATCCTGCTCACTCCAGTGTTGAACCATTCTCACAGTAAAAAGTTAATTACTGTATCGAGTCAAAATTTCTCATGTTTCAACACATCTTTGCTGTCTCTTGTTTTTCCATGGGCCACCTCTGGGAAGAATCAGGCTACATCTTCTCCACACCTTCCTCTCAGTAGCTGCATACACTGGGACGGGGGTCACGGTGTAGCCACCTCTCCTTAGGGCTGAACAAGCGCGGCTCCTTGAGCTCCCCTCCTTCATCACAACCTCCAGCCACAGGACATCTTGGCAGTCCTCCACCAGACTTGCTTCACTGTGTCAGTTCTTTGTGATGGCGAGCCCAAAACCAGGCAGAGTAAACAAACAGAGGGACTAATGATTCCCCTTCAGCAGCTGGCTGTCCTTTTGCTCGCAGAGCCTGTAGTGCCAGCAGACTCTTTTTGCTGCAAGAGCATGTTGCTGACTCACATTCAGCTCCTTGTCCACCAGGTCCTCTAGGTTTTGTTCTGCAGTACTGATTTCTGGACAGCAAATCCACAGGATGTATTGCATCAGGGCCTTGAATCAACTCTCCCTGCCAGGATTTTAGTTGGTTCAGGAGTTTAGTTGGCTGAGTTCAAGGTCAGCCTTTTTGCTGATCTGAGCCGTTCATTGGGAAGAAAGCTAGAGGCAACCTCAGCAAGGGCCTGCCTGCCTCCCCATCCCTTGGGAGCTGCTTTCAAGCTGAGGCTCTTAAGCTTAGCCTGTGCCTGAGGAACACTGCAGCTGTGCTGCAGCTCTGTCAGTGACCAGTCTCGTACCTCCCTGATCCTGACCTGCTGGCTTGTTTTCCTGGCTTGACCTTGAACCTGCCTCATCACAACAGACTTGCTTTGTGGTCACTGGACCCAGGCTGACACTGATCACTCTCTTCAGGCATATATGCACAAGAAACCATGTTTTACCCTTTACATTGTTTGTTCATTTCAACTCAGCTGAGCTTTGGATTTTGTAATTCCTTTTCTGCACGCTCAAGACTCAAGCACTGTCTCTGTATACCTCCTGGGCAGCCAACACTGCTTCCTCCTCCTGTGTGCTCCCTCTGTGCATATGACCTCGGTCAGAAGTGCTCACTTCACTCATGCTCATACTCTGCTACTCCTGACTTACTTTGCACGTATGGAAATAAACCACTCTTATGCTCTAAGGAGGTGGTTGTCCGTAAAGACTGACTTTCTCTTCTGGGCCCCTTATACCTCCAGGTCTGTCTTCCACAGGAATTGGCAAGTCTCACAGTCACTTCAGCCAAGGCTTCCCTTGACCTTTGCCTTTTCAACCAGTTCTTCCTTCTTTGTGTGCAACATGTCCAGTAATGAGTTCATTCATCACCTTTTTCAACAAAATGTCTTCAATACACTCCAGAAATCCTCCTAGATTGGTTATCCATGGTCCTGTTACCATTCTAGCAGACAAGGTGTTTGAAATCCTCTATGAATCCCAGGGCCTGTGATATAGAAGCACTGAAAACAGAACTAAACAAAGAATCAGCTTTATGCACACAAGTTTAGACTCAAAATATCCCTGCAAACACATTATGCAATACCAAAGAGAAACTTCATTATGCACTATAACATGAGTAGGAAATGCAGATAGGGCTGTGGTGCAACTGCAATCAACAGGACAGTGTAGATTGACATGATGAGACTGAGCCTCTAAGACAAGAGCTCAAGATGTCAAGCAAGAGGGCATTATCCTAAGTCCTGACTTTGGTGTTGACCCTGAAGAAGTAGACATCACTACATCCTTACCACCATCACTTCTTGAAGTAATTTCTGCATGTTTCTATCCAAATACCATCAGAAGCAACACATGAGATCTGATGGGCTATACTGAAATACAGTAGTCTGAAATACAGTACTGAAATACAATCCTCATCTCCCATAATCAAGTTTTTAATTTCTCTTGCAATCTAAGAAAACAAAGTAAAAATTCCTTGTTCAAGGACCTTTTACACATTAGCATGTAATTGCACTCTATAAAATAGTCCAAGGACATGTTCTTTCCACTCTGTTATCTTCTAAGTTTCTTTGATGACAGCTGTTAAACATGGTATTTTGTATCCAGGCTTCACTGAAGTGCCTTTCATAAAATGTTGTAAAAGCTGCTATCATTCATGGTTTGCTCATCTCACCTCGTATTGATTATTAACATTCAATGTATATATATATATATATAATCAGGGTTGGGCCTGTTCCACAGAGTACAAACCAGTCAATCTGAACTATGCCAAGTGAAAGTGTTTCAGAGAGCTTAAAAAGAATTCCTAGTACCAGCATTTACACAAGTATATCCATTACCAATACAAATAATTGCAATCCTTTGTTCCACTTTTCCTAAAGTATTTTGGACATTTTTTTTTCCCCTCACATAGTATATAGTAAGCTTGGCAAGTGGGAAGACACAGGAAATAGTTTTATAGGACAAGACGTCATTTTTGTTTTTCTCAGAACATATGTCAGCCACCAGCAGACTCATGGGATGTAATCCATATGAGAGTTCCTCAAATGTGTTACAAAATACAGTCTTGCAAAAGAAATTTCTTTCTTCAAGCACAGGATAGACAATTAGGTCTAAACAATTATTCAGTACAGTTAATTAAAAAAAAAATATAGAAGAAAGCATATTTCTAGGCATTAGTTAAATGAATAAAACTTGTTTTGAACTGTAGAACCTCTTTAATAGTCTTCTAGTTTAGTCTGGAGACATGGCATACTGTGTCTGATGTGATGCAACTTATTATCAGTTTTGCCATCTACAGACTGAATTAAATTTCTTCAGAGTACAGAGTGTGTTAACAATCTTCTCACATCATAGAAGTTGTTTTTATAATGGACACAGTAAGATGTGCTTGAAATAGTCTAACTGCAGTGCCCATGCACTTTTCCAAATGCTTGCAATTCCTTCTGCTGTTTTCTGAGACTGTCTCTGTTAAATGTTATCACTGAAAATTTAAATTTCTCATCATGCAGTCATCAACTTGTAACAGCAGCAACCCAGAAAAGTAATAACATGTTTTTATGCTTTACTCTAGGATTCTTTCTGACTTTCTGAGGAAGTCAACTAGCATTTTCAACAAATCTGGGCATTATCCATGAAGTAAATCTTTCATTGCACAGTTATATGGCAGAGGAACAGTCATCCCCTGCCAGTAAATGCAAAGGTATTTGTCTAACCTATGTCGTTTTGGATGGATTCAAAAACAAAGACAACAACCTCACTGCACCTCTCAAACCAAATATTTGCAGTCTCTCATTCCCTGCAACAAAAGAATCAGTGAAAACCGCTTTTAATGCAACCAAAAAATCAGCATCCCTGCAGTCCACCAGCTGTATTCAGCTACACCTGAGATATGTGTCACTCAGAATAACTGCTACAGGATTCTGGTTCTGCTCCTATAGCTACTCTTTGGCTAAAATCATCCTGTAGTTATTGTAACCACCCATACTAAACCCAAGTGAATTAACTAGGGACAGGCAAGGGACCCCTATTTCCTAGTGACTGTGCACAGCTACGCATCTAAGAGAAAGCATTTTCAGAACCAGGCTATGAAAATATCTACTAAATGAGAATATTTTTCTTGATATCATAAAATCTAAATCTAAATCTTCTCACAGCTTAAGAAGCTGTATTGAAAATATCTGTCCTGCAGCTGAATTGCAAGGCAAATAGGATCCTAAACAACTGGGACAAGTACTGTTTGACCTGAGGCCTGCAAGGTCACTGAGCTGCCTTCCTTCCTTTGCTCTCATCTTCATTTAATACAGGGGATTTACCTCGGCAGAGCCATTTAGGAGCTAACAGGTGACGGGGAAAGAGATAAAGGGATCTAAATGATAGGTACTAGTGGTGGAAAATATCTCAAAGCCCTATGACAAAAAAAGTTCTTTCCTGTTTCTGTATGAAACAGTACACTTTTCTGTGACAAGCAGCAGTCATGCTTCAATGCTTTATGATTAATTTACCTTAAAAATTGTTTTCTCTGTCCTTAGCTTTTCTTTAGATTTTACTGCCTATTCATCTGTGTCTATGAAATACTTACAATTTTTAAGTGTTTTTTTTTCTGCCTGTATTGTTAATAAATTACCTTGAGAATGTTAATTAGCATTTTATGTTTTCAAGAGCATTTTCTTGGTATTCTCTGCAATAATTTGGGGGGTAAAAAGTTTATATTGCTAAACATTTTTGCAATTTTCATGTCCAAAGATGGAATTTTGATCTGACTACATTCAGTTCAACCTTGTCTGTTATAATATTTTTCCAAATATTGTCAAAATAATTTTCTTTGGCATGCTTTTTTCTTCCACATTACTGAGTTGTCAAATTCCTTCTTTTTGCAGGTAGTTCCTTTTCTTCCATTTCTGGTGTTCTGAGCAGCTCTGCTGCCCCTTATTTGTGAGCTCTGTCATCCATGCTCCTGCCATCGGCACTCTCCATGTTGGACTGAAGCACACATATAAGATAAAGCCTTGAGAACTGGGATAAAGTTGTGCTTTCCCATTAAGAAAAAAAAAATCATTCAATTTTTCAAAATCTTTCATTCCCTAGCTTGTATATAAATTCAAATTTGAGAATAACTGATCTTGAAATGTCTGGCTGAATATAAAGCCTGCCTGAAACAAGAGCAGGAAAGCTCCTTCTGTCCACTCCCATAGTTTGTGTGAATCCATGTGGATCCAGCAGGAGACTGATTCAGTGTGTCAGGGGTAGGGGATGGAGGGAACTGCACATCCACCCAAACAGAAACACAGGGTCCTCTGCTGTGGCTGAGAGCATTTTCCGGGAAGAGAGGAGTGTGACGATGTTAAACCAAACAAGAGAGGAGAACACAAAGGTCTCTTTGTCAAGTTTCCAAGACACAGTTGCCTTCATCCTTTCTTGATGTGCAGAACACTTCCCCTGGCCTCCTAATGAAGCTGCCAAACACCCGCCCTCTTAATATTTCATGCATCGTTTCACTGCATAGACCTTTCTGTCCTCAGCATTGTCCCATATCAGTTTTGATCTACTGTATCCTTACAGTCCTGGGGAGCGAGTAACTTCACTCATGAAGCTGCTGTTACAGAAAGCAGTGCTGCCTGTCCCAGTCAGTCCAGGAAGGTTTTCCACTGGGACTTCAGACTCTAAGAATGAATCTGTAGTCTTTTTCAGGGGTAAAGCTGTCTGGTCAGATTCTGTCAGCAGGCAATTGCAGCCCAAGTTCACATTGGGGATCATTACTGGTTCATTTTCCAAGTGCTAGCATTTAAAAAAAAAGAAAGAAAGAAACAGAACCTAAGAAGTCAACTGATAAGTTTGGCAACCCCCAAACCAGCTATTTGTAACAGAGTTATATGGAATAATCCAAACCAAAATGTTATACAGTCTCACCCTTTTCACCTCTGGCACCTTCCGGCACAGCAAAGTTTGTGCAGCAACAGGAAGCTGTTTTGTGCTCAGTCAGATGTACTTTGTAACCAAATGAGTCACTGTGGTCTTCATCTGTCTCCCAATGCAAGTTCATATTTGGGGTTGTTTCACAGTTTTTAGTTTACATACATGAACATTTTTTATATCCATTCGTAAAGTTCAGTGTTATGTTGATAATAAGTTTTCATTTTTCAGAACACCCTCATGTTTTTAAAAATCCCGTAAATCCAGAAGAACAGAATTAATTACAGACAGGGAATAGACACATTGAAGGAGACAGACTATGCCCCATATTATTAATATCAGTCCATCTTCACAAAAATCAGGCAATTTATGCCAGCTGATGTTTTGGCCTTACATTTTAAGCTTCCAATAAGAAATTAGGAAAACAATGCTGACAGTGATCTAGAGAGTTATAAAAAATATTTGGAATTATTATTTTAAGATTTCATTTCTACATTTTTGTATAAAACCCAAATGTTTACTAATCAGGTCAAGGCATGTGTCTATTCAGGAGCCATCGCGGTATTGTTGAAGAATTTGGCAAAATTCTCAGATCTACTCTCATTTGTAGCATTTATTGCCAGAATGCTTTGTCATTTTCCAAGAAATGTGTATTTCTTGGACTCATTGTCCCAGCTGGTTTATTGATTCCATGGTTATCCTTTCCAAATCACTGTTCCAGCTCATTGATAATTCTATCCAGTGCTGGTTACGCAAAATGTTGTTGAAAGTCCTCTTTACTTTGAAAAGCCATGTGTTGACCAGTATTTTTAGTTAACAGATAAACTCAGCCAAGATGACAGTCTCCAAATTTTCTACTTCTGTGTTTTTTCCGCAGAAGGCAAAGAGCTGTTTGCTGCAATAAACTCTTCTGTTTTGCCCATACTTATGGCCACAGTCCATGCTCTAAATCACTGTCTACATTATTTTAACATAAATCCCCTTTCAAATACCCTTCTAATTCAATGGCATGCTGTAAATCAAATACACACTATTATAACCGCCTTGAGACTCTACTGGAGCTCTTCAAATATACTCTTTAAAAGCACTGACTTTATGGCAAGCTTCAGGGTAAATTTACAGCAAGATACACAAAGACTTAGTCACGGGATAAAATTCTGCATGCAGAGAAGCTTAATGGCTTGGTCTTCTCAAACACACAGGTGGTTCACTTTAGAAATATATATAGTCCCACTGAAGTTAATAGAATTATGTGTATGCTTAAGGTTAAGTATATGCATAAGTATTTTCAGAAGTATTTCCAGTATTCCCATTTCTCTAGATAAATACATATTTCAAATCTTACCTCTATAATCTGGCTTAAACTTTTCTCTTCCAAAGCACTTCATATGCTTTTGGGGTGGCTGGCAGATTTTCTGGTTAGGAAAACTTATTAAAAAGAACCCACTAGCTTAGATCATCAGGAGATTGCCTCCAGTTAGGCACACTTATTAAAATAATCTCCAAGAAATGGACATGGGTGATAACAGTCAGACACAAACACTTCACAGGGTCAAGTGTAGGGCTGTCTCAGTTTGCTGTTACAGTTTGGGATGCAGAAGTATGTTAAAGGTTTGCAGAGCTTTATTAAGCCAAATAGAACACAGGTAAAGGCTACATCACTGCCTTTCTTTCCCTCTCTTTCCCTCAGAAAACCAAAACAAAAACCAACCAACAAACAAAAAGCAAACCCCAAACAAACAACAACAACAACAACAAACCACCCAAAACCAAACCAAACAAACAAACCCTCAAGTGATCTCCATCCCTTCCTTTTGCTCCCCACTGACAGGGAATGCTGCTTTTGCCAGGCAGCCTTGGAGTGCTGCTTCTTTCTCCGCTTCATTTATATGCCTGAGGCTTTAAACCCTGTCTACCCAGCTGATTAGAAAGGATATCAAGCTGACAGCCATGATGATAAAGACCAGGAACAGCATGAATAATAGTCTTCATGGTTTGATATAAACTAATATATGAGATTATCTATTTTCCAAGAGATTTCTACCACTGCACAGCAGCTCCGCTTTGAAACTGTAGCTGGTCTCTGGGTACACGATCATGTGAACAAACCAAGACAAGCCTTGAACAACTGTGATGAGGAACAAACAGTCCACACTTCAAGCCACAACTTTCTGATCATCTCCTCGTGAATAGTAGGCTCTGTAAGAGAAAGGACATTTTGAAAATGCTAAAAAAGTTAAAACTGGCTAATATTTCTGCAGCAGTTTTGCTGTATGGTGAACAAAGAGAAAATGTCTCAATGTGCTTGCCTTCCAAAGTAGTCCCAAAGGAGGAGTCCAGATTGCAGTTTACATCTAGATTGTCTGTTTTGTGAAGATCCTTGTCTGCTGAATTCAGCAGCCTACAGAAACTAATCTCAACAAGCTACCATTATGAGAAAGCTAAATATTATTCTCTATTTCCTGGACAAGGAACTAGAAGCAGGGAGATTAAACAATCCACTGCATAGCTCTGAGCAAGATATTGGCAACTTCAGACCATGGCAATGTCACCTCTGCCCCAGTATTTCAGATTGGAGCTAAACACTATCATGGACAGTTGCTTATTTTTAAAAAACAGGTTCTTCCAATTCAACAGATCTTAGGGAACAAACCATACTTCTGCAATCTCTTAATTTTTACTGGACTTTTCCACAAGGTCAGTGTTGTAAAATAGTGAACTACCACATAAATATTTATTCGTTCTAAGGGCACCTCAGATCATAGTACAGAATAATTAGTGCTAGCTGGAGGCCTGGTCTGACCACTTCACTTGCACATGTGTAAGCACTTTGCACTCACTGAGACAATGCACGTGCACAGGAGCGTATAAGGTCCTGGATCCATGGCAATCGGGTTTAACTGCTCAGTAGATATTAAACATCCAAGCTTGTATAGAAAGCTTCAGTGTAGCTGAAAATGGATGCCTGGGCTTACTGTCCTGTGTAATACAAGAAACTTGAACGGGAAAATGAAGAGAACCTTGCTAATGTGTGACTGAAGACACTATACAGGTACTCAAGGCCAAAGGAACACCTCACCCTAACCCCAGTAAAGGTGCCTACAGCTAATGTTAAGAAAGAAAAGGTGTTTAAGAAACATGTTACAGGGAGGTAGAATTATTTATCCGTTATGTAATAAACTATAATGAAATAAGTAAGGGCAGCATAGCTAAAGATATACAGTTTTTTCAAAATATGGAAGAAGCATGAGAACAGGTTCTAGAGAGATCACTTCAATAACCTTTTGAAACCCATTTTCATGCTAGAAAGCTGAACACTAACAGGAATTCTATAATGAGCCATTTTAATTTTGCTTAAATGAACCAATGTTTTCAAATAATGATTTGACAAAGTTATTCCTGAACATGGCAGCTGACAGATTTCTTTATCAAATAATTATCAAACCAGCAAACAAGGCTATTTTAGACTTTTAAAATTATGGTATAGAAGAGTTGCACATGCAAAATAAATTTGAATAAAGTTATCATAACCTGCTTATAGTTTAGTTAAATGGAAAAAGAAACAAATGTTAGTCTGTAACTATGATTTTTATTTCAGAAGACTAAATTTTAAGGGAAACTACATGAAGTAAACTTTCCTGAAGTCATCAAGGATATTAACATTAGTTTGGAATTTTCTTAAGTAAAATTTGCTAAAATTATCTAGAACCGATAAGTGAGGAGAACTGTAGGGAGAGGACTTCAGAAGCAGCCAGATGATAACCAGTTTCAAAAGCATTTTTGGAGTAAGCATGGAAGCTGATACAAACTGCTAAAGCCAACATAGAATAAGGTAAACAGAAGTGTCTCACACCAGGTGAGATACTCCTGGTAGAAAGAAGCAAGTAGTTCATCTAACTTAGGAAAAGCAAGGCTGGGAGGGAAGCTGATCGCAGTTTCCCAAACTATCAAAAGTTTTTAGGCAAAGTTGTAATCCAAGGAACCAAAGTTCTAATACCAAAGCTCAAGGAACTGGGCTTTTAAAAAGAATTTAAAAAATAGAACTCTTCAGGGAGATTTAAAAGGGAAATAAAGTTGGGTTTCAGAAAACTAAATTATGAAAGGATAATGACAGTGTAGCTTCTTGGATCAGGGCAGAAAACAGTGACTGAAAAGGTCACTCCAAACCTACAGCCTGTGCTCCTATCTTTAGCCTAGTGCTTTGCCCTATTCTAAATACCCTAATAAGTAAATGCAATTTGTTGTGCTTTATCAAGTTGTACAAGACATCTTCAGGGAAAACAATAACCAAGCTCTTCTGCATGTTTTTCCCAGAGTCAGGGACTGGAGCCATGGCATTTGGATGAAAAAATCTTTTTTCTTGCCCAGTTTTTTTCCGTGGAGCCAAAGTGTCTGATTCTGCTGGCATTCAACTTCAGTTCTGATTTCAGTCCAGTGAACCTGGTAACTCTGGACTGTGATCTTTTACACCACAAAATTTCTCACTGTCTTTGCAGCCAAGTTATCATCATCATTTCTTACAATAAAGCAATGCTGCTGATTGTTTCAGATTGTTTCTCACTGTAGTTTCTGGCCTTTCTATTCTGAAGCTCACAGAACTGACATGTAAACTGGTTTTCTCCTTTATTTCTCCCTTTCCCCAATTGCACAAAATTACTCTAAAGATCACATCATCTGTTTCAGTCATCTTTGCTTTTGGCAAGTAATATTTCAATATCCATTTCCTGATCCTATTCCTAAACAATCATAAATAGAAAAACGTGAACATAAATATGCCAGTATGAAGTCAATGCCAAATGACTTATGTCCCAAATGTCCTATATAATACCAATATAATCTGCATTTCAAATCCTGCAAAAGGTTTTTGCATTTGCATTGTCACCACAGGCTCCATGAGGCTGAGACTGGAGTGCCTTTGGTTCTACAGCATGCCAGCCCATCCAGCTGAAAGAGTGCAGCTTTAGATTTTTAAGTTCAAAAACATAGAAAGACCACATTTTCTAGATGGCATCAAGGTAAATAAACTTCACATGGATAAGCATGTCTTATCCCATAGTCTAACAGGAAAAAAGGGACAGGGTCCCCTCTGGGAAAAAAAGTGTTGACTTGCAAGAGCACTGGGGTTTATAAGGCTCGAGACAGAGATCCAGACTTCTGCATCATTTAGTACATGCTCTTAGTATTTCTCTTTAAGGCTTGTTCTGCTTTCTCCTTTGAAGTGTGCCTGTCTGAGAGAGCACTTCCTTCTGCTATGGCCCAGAAGAAGCAGAGTGCAGCATTTGCTTTCTCATCAGTTCAAAGGTGGGGGAAAAATACACTGATCTGGAATACAGAATTTAATATTCCTTTAGGCTACCAGAAAACAAAGTAAAAACTTGCACTGGTAAATTGCTGTTAATTCATATGGACTCCAGCTATAAACAGCCTGGTGGGCTAATGGACATCTCTAGTTTTTATGGTGAAATATCTTAATGGCATACAGCAGATTTTTCCATCGATTTTGAAGATGGCCAGGTTTTGTCTTTCACTGTCAAGGATTTTTATTACACCAAAACATAGATCACCATTGTCTATCCTTATATAGTGCTTCAAAAAGGAGTCCCATCTTGTTTTGGAAAAAGGATGATTTTGATGAGTCTTGGCATATTCTCTGGTACCTGTCCACCTCGTGCTGGCACCCACCCAAGGGACAGGGAAATTACACCTTTCCTAACAGTAAATGCTCATCTGGAAGAGGCTTAAAAGAGTTCCCTAAGGTAGTTTTCTGCCAATTCAATGGTCTTAACAAGGCCCACAGATGGTGAGGCACTTTCCTGGGCTGGCAAAGAAGAAGCAGGATCACCTCTGGCCAGGCAACACTCCAGCAACTCCACCTCCAAGGTGAGAGTGTTTTCCTGAGGAGCTAGAAGGGACCATAACTCAGCTACTGAGAAGTGCAGGCTTGGGAGTAATGGCACAGTAGATAGAGTTCTTTTATAAAATGTTTCAATTATAACTTTTCTGATGCAGCAGTTGAACTCTTGTTAAGGAGCACTTTATTTTGTATTCTGCTAAAACAGAGATTAAGGGTCCATTTGATGTACTTAGTTTGAAGAAGTGCTGCAGCCACTCTCATTTCAATGCTCTCAGACCTTTGCTTTCATCACACAGACACTGAATTAGTTTCCCAAGCAGGAAGTGCAAGCACAGGGAGAGCATCTGCTTGCAAGCAAGCGGGCACACACTAAGGGGAGGGATCAGATACTGGCACAAACATTCCCTTTCAGACCTCTACTGGGTCACTGCAGTCTCCCCCAGGCCACACATGGCTTTCTGGAAGCATCAGCCCGTCGGTCAATGAAAAGGGCCATTTGTTCCCAGCACCACAGTGCTGCAGCAGCACAGCACTGGTGCTCAGGGGAGGCACGGAGCAGATGCTCTGGGTCGCTGCTTGGTGGTCTGGGCTCTGGCATTGCTCACTGCAGCTGCTGCTGCTCTGTTCTGTACATATTCAATACACTTAAAATTCGTGTCTCTACCCGGCTGCCCAGCACACTAATGCTGAAACAGGATGTGAGTTGAAGTGAACAGTGCAGAAGTCTGAAAGGAAGGTGGCCTCATTTCCTGCATCACAGAAAACAGCTCCAGATGAGAGTTTTCCCCACTCACCTGAGCCACTTCTCTTCAGAGGAAGCCAGAGGCAACCCTCATGACCCAGGCCACCATCACTGAGGTTTTGAGCTTCTATTTCAGAAGCAATACAGCTCCAGCAGTTGCTTCCCAGATATCTAACTTTTGGAGGAAAAAAAAAAAAAAAACAACAACTTTTCTTCCCCTCACTAACATCATCATTACACGAGGCCATCTTACAGCTGAGTGCCAAGATGTAATTTCTGGCCCTGGAGGTACATTCATTTTATTCAGCATCACTTTACATGTACTAAAACCAAACATGTGCTAATGCAACAAGCCGCCCACAGCTTTGCTGTTCTGCATATGAGCGATTACTTGTGCTGAGTCTCCGTATTAGTCTCCTCAGTCTAGACTAATTCACAAGGAAGAGTGCTTGTCACAGCTACCAGGGTGGATACAGTGCACTTCCAGTGTGGGCCCATGCCAGGTTCAGTTCAATCCCCAGCTGCAGAGCAATCCATGCTTTCCAAATGAAGAAGGACAAGCTTAGCGGATAACATAGCAAAGCAGAAAATAGCTATTTCATGAGAGGTTTTGAAGTTTCTCTATTTATTTTTGTTCCACTGCAGAAATGTTGCAGTCAGTTTCCTACATCCCAGATGACTGACCAAACAGCTCAGGATCACAGAGCTACCCTGAGGGCAGTTTCTGGATTGTCACCAGGTAACAGAAAACTGTCATGTCAGGCCATGTGTGACTTCGGATCTTTGGGTCTTGAATGCAAGTGTTAGCCTACCCTTCTAGCCTACACTCCTGTTTTACTGAGATTTTTGGTAAAGGGTGTTCAGTGCCACTCAACTTGCACCATAAACATAAAATGGTCCAAAATTAAAAAAAAAAAAAAAAACCAAAAAAACCAACCATTTTTTGACAGTAAGATAAGTAGAGATTTTTCTAAAAAACTCTGTCACTGAGTTGGTGATTTTAATAGGGCTTCCCTTACAAAGCCTTAATTCAGACAAGTTTCATGTTCTTACTCTATTTTCTAATTGGGGCCTGAGAACACCAACAGGCTGTGCAGCCGTATCCACTCTCCCCCCCACCCCACCTCTACTGCTCAAATCTTCCTGTGGTACAGTGGAGCTGTTCCATCCGGAACTGAGCTTGCATGAGAAAGATTGTAAGAAATCCCACTCCTTCTCTTGGGAAGCGTCATTTTATGGGTTTTTTAGAGTCAAAGTTTTCTGCTAAAAATCTTTGTCATAAGAGTAACTATAAAAGTAAAGTTCAGTTTCCAAAATTCTAGTAGTCTGTCAGGTATTAAAATTGTGTTTGAAGAGTCCCTGCAACTATTGCTTTTTGATACAACATTTAATAAAAATGCTTCAAAGTTGTTCCTATGGAGTACCTAGACCACCTGCAGCTACAGGAATAAGCACCCTGTAATGTATAATGAATGCTGAGGCTCTACTTAGTTTTGCCCAGGGCTTGTTTTGCCTTAAAATGTTGGGGTTTGTTTAGGGGTTGCTTGTGTCAGTAACATTTGTTGTAGTTTTAAAGGGCTTAACAATAGTCCAGGGAGAATTCTAGTGCTGGTGTTTTACATTTTTCTATAGTGACTACCAAACTTTTTTGCATAGTTGATCTTGAACTCATGCAAGAGCAGTTTTAGCAGAAAAATTACCATCTATAACTTTATAGCTAGGACCACTGGTAGGCAGGATAATGGTGAAGTAGACTGGTCTGCTTTTCCCCTGAGACACAGGAGAAATTAAAATGTTCCCTGTCCACTCCTAGCTTAGATGAGATGCTAACAAGAAGCAGGGAACCCTATACACTGTGAAGTCCCTATTTCAAAGGGAGCGGAACACTTACATTTTTATGAATAGTGCTGAGTGCCTAAGGTATTGGATAAACATACATCATTTCCATGCAATTTTATGAATCATTCTGTAGCACGTATTAATCCCAGATGGTATAGAAACATCACCTTTTAAATGAATACTGGTGTCTGAACCTTACTGACTTCTGCTGCCCAGAGCCAACACAGCCCTGTAAGATTCACACAGAAGGCATAGCTGCTCCCTGCTCCCTCTCCTGAGGGACAGCCTTCCTCCACCTGACAGTTTTAAGTCAGTTTAGATGTTTCAAAAAGCTTAAGAACTCATTGGTTTCAGGCCTGCTGGACAGATTTTGTCAAGCTTTGACAGTACTAGGTTGTTTTTACCTGGTGCAGATGGAGAATGAAAGCACAGACAGCCACAGAGCATTTGGTTTATCAAGGCACTTTGTTGCCCACACATACAGGTAATTTCTCAGCACTTCTAGAAAGCACAGGAACAGTGTGTGAGTGCATTTAAAAGAGCTTATTTTCCTCGATCATTATCTTTGAGGTAAGATCACCTAGGTCAAGCTGTTGCTCAGGGATTTTTGTTTTTTGGGTTTTTTNTACAGTTCAGCTCCAGCTGCAACTCCAAAATTCCACCAGTCAAAATATTCCAAACCTTGAAACATGCAATAATGTCAAATAGTTACTACAGTCCTTTAAAGTTCAGTGTTTACTGAAGAGAGTAAACAGAGACCTGTAAAAAATTAAGTGGAGCTTAGCGCCTTGATTCACATTTTCCAACAGTGGCAATGCTTCTGTGTGTACCCTAGTGACAATTCAAGAAACCCGATACATCCAACCATAGCACCATTACCTCAGTCTGAAGCAAACCAGGGCCAGCTAATTCTAGGTGACTAATTACTCTATGAAATCCCAAGGAACAGTGACAGAATGGCTTGTGAGAGTCAATGGGGTGAGGACTAAGACGAGCTGTAAATAAACATTAACTCCCAAAATAGAACATCCTATTCATTTGTCCTTTCTCTAGATGTAGAGCAACTACCAGGTATCTTTAAAAGAAGTTTTCAATTCAGTAGCTAAGAGGTTGATCCCATATATTATTCCAGTGGCATTTTCTCCACATCTTATGTAATGATAAAGTTCAAGTTAGCATTTTTAGAGCCTCACTTACAAATTCTCACAGCCCGGATTTTGTGAACTGTTTTGCTGAATGCTGGGCACCTTTATAGTGTGTTATACAGAGGACCCTGAAAGCTCCTTAGAAAAACTGATCAGCCTTCACAAAACTCCAACTCCTGGTATACACATAACTTCCAGAAACAAAATTTATTCTTTAATTTTTTTTGCCAAAGGCCATGCAGTTCATCAGTAGTCTAGGCTAGATTTGTGGCATAATTTAGTTACCCACTAAAGCCACAAGACCCTTTTGCTGAAATAAAGTGCAAAAAAGAGCACAAGAAAGCTGGCTGAAATAGCATTTTCTTGTCCATGTCTGAGAAGAGTATACAAATTCTTTTGTATCAGAGTAACATACATTTTTACTGAGATAATATATAAAAAAAAATATTTTTTCCATTAGCTAGCAATGCACTCTAATAATACATTTTTCATTTCTGCACAAATCAGTCTAATTATTCCATTATGAAATAAAAAACATATATTTTGACATGTCTTTTGCCATCTAAATACTTTATTCTTATGGGTTTCAATCCACTGTCCCTTAAAGCATGCCAGGGGCATGTGAATGATAATGCAAACAGAAGCAAGGTCTTAAGTTATCTTGAATTTTTAAACTTTTAAAATCACAAGCCTGTAACTGCAGATATTTATATAACTATTAAATATTAAACCATCCAAAATGAAGAAAAAAGCATCAAAACCATCTTTCTAGTTTAGTCATTCCTTGCTTTTTAGAAAAATTATTTAAAGTATACACTAAATCATAATCTCACATTTTTCTCATACTGAATGAGATCCACATATGTGTTCAGGGGTCATATACAGTGTCTGCAATCCACAAACTAAGACCCTATTCCAGGTCCCATCTTGCCTTCTATAGAGAGTTCTTCCAGACTCGTACAACAAATCACATCCTATCATGATTTTCCAAGACTTTTAGTCACTCACAAGTGACTGAAGGGGGCGGGGGATAAGAAAAAGAAATAAATTTAGACAAAGAGCAATAGCAACCCATACCATAGAATAAGTAGCAACATAAGAGCAAGCAAGTTAAGAAGATATATTTACAGACAGACTGCACTTAATCAATAGAAAATATGTAATATATATGAATGCTTTCCATGTGCCTACAACCCAGTAATTCCTGCTAACTTGTTTCATGCATAAACCTCACAAGGAGTATTTACAAGCTATTTCTTTAGCATGGAATCAGTTTAATGTTCTTACAGTTTATACCTGATTTACTACCTGGCCACTATGTACCACAAAATACTTTTCCTTTCCTCTGAGTTGCAGGAAAGAGAGACTGGAGCTGCTGTGCATGAGCTCTGGATACATTTCAGTTTGGGATATTTCTTTGACAGTAAGAGACAAGATGAGAGCACAGACAATCCACAGTACTCCAATGAATGAACATCAGATGACTTTGCACAGTGGCTGTGACAAGCAATAATTTGAATCCAAACCATGTAGAAGGCCTAATTCTGTTCAGGCATAAATTGGAGCAACTCCACTGAAGCAAATCCAATTTACTGCAGAGGTAAATGCACACACTGCAGCTCTGGGCATTGCAGGGCCTCACGAAGACATGGCACTGCACATAGACACACAGGCTCTGTTTTCTGTAGAAACCCTGGAGCCACGTGAAAAGATTCACCAACACCTTTATTGCTGGAATGGTACCACCCGCAGTGACAAATACCAATCCCAACTCACTCCTCCACAGCAGCAATTTCTCTCTGCAAGGACTGCAAGTTACCAGAGTAACCAAAAATTGCCCTGACACCTCTCAGAGCTCCTGTTTTAGAATCACTTCTCCAGTACTGAAGAGAAAGCTGCAACCCTTCTCCTTGAGATCCTCTGTGCTGCTGCCTCATGTGACACCTGTGCCAGCCCTGCATCACAACAGCTCCCACTGCTCCATTTCCCACCTCTTCCCCAGCTTTCCACTTCCTAAGCCAGTGCACAGACAGGACTGATAGCAGGTTTTTCTCTAGTTCTTTTTGGTCTATGTTTTCAGCCCCCTAAGACTCATATGGAGCCAGGACATGTCAACACCTCCACATGCCCAGAAGGGAGAAAGGCCCTGTGCACCCAGTCTGACCAGCCAGGGCACAGGCAGTTTGCATATGGACCAGTCCTGCACAGTACTGCCTCTGTCCTGAGTGTCTTTGCCATTCTTGTTCATTCCCTCTGGACACGAGGAGCCAAAGATGTGTATTATCTCACCAAATGCAGTAGGAAACCTTTACATTTTGGCAAAAACTCAAGGGCAGTTATATTTTCACCTATATATGCTGTGACTACAAAAAATAATTGTATTTATAATTTGCATATGCAAATTATCCCCCAGATTTCATTAATCTGTTCCTAAAAATGCTGCCAAGGAAGTGGGAGGTCTGTTTAAGGATAGATTCAAGAGGATAACTTAATTGTTATTTAATAGAGCAATTCTTCCATGTTTATTTAACAGTTTTCCCCTAACCACTGGTGCACCATTATCAAATTAAATAACATCTAATCAGGCTGTCAGATTATTGTATTTTTGTATGAACCAACAAATGCTTAATGGGTTTTATTTTAGAGGCAAAAAGATTGATATTACAGGAGATTAATGCAATAAAAAATATCTATATTAATATCTCTGAGCAATAAGGGATATGAAATAATGGATAGATGACCTAGTTACAAAAAGTAATAGTTTTAAAAAATTCAATATGATGTATTTTTAAACCTCACACTGCTAAGTCTTTGAATATACTTCAGTAAAAAAGCCTTCTGTTATGCAAAAATGTTGTACGTTCTGACACAGAAACATGAGTTTGATTTTAATTGAAAGAAATCTTGACACCCTCTCACCCAGAAATCAGGATTATATTTTATAACTAAGCATGCCAAGAGTTGATGGGCAATATCCATTGCTGCTGCCTGCCCAAGTTTCAGTCCAGCAGTAAGCAATGGCACTCTGGTTGTGGCCCAAAAGGTAAACTGCTTTTGACCAGCACAACCAATATCCCTTCAGTCTCCAGGCCACACTGCTGAGCAGCTGGTGCTGTCACCCAAAGGAGGAGCTTAACCTAAGTAAAGGAGGCCAGCATTCACCACCACATCAGCAAAGTGCTCTCATCACTTCAGTGACAGTGGCTACAAAGACAAGTCTTGGGGAAAAGATCATCTACCTCCAACCCCTCACCCAATCTACTTGTCTAAACACAGCATCTCTAGCTTTCATATTGCACATCTAAGCAGTTCTATACTCTTTAAGAGCTGAACTGAGCACAAATACAGTCTTCAGATCATTCTGAGAATAAGAAAAATGCACAAATTACACATCCTCTGATGAACAGTATTTTTTCTTATACCAGAAGTTCCGCTTGTTCACCCAATTATTCCTTCCTTTCTCTATCCAGTTCCTACCACCCAGGTTTAAAGCAGCCAGTCATCATTTATTTTCTTCATTCCATCACCAGCTCCAACACCATGCAATAAAACTGCATTGGACAGCTTCAGAGCAAGATGTTTCAGACTAGAGGCACTTAACTCAAGGTTAGATCTTGCAATATTATAGCAATAATGCCTCCAGAAATTAAGTTAAGGGCATGTCAGCTTTGTAATTTTTTAATGCTCTATCTTTTGCCAGGATGAAGAATATTTGGGGAAGCTTGAAAGACTAAGAAAAGAAAAATGGAAGGATTTTTTAGTTTTTTGTTGTTTGTCTTATGAAGCCATCACAGTGAGTCAGTAGCTCAGACTTGTAAATACTATTCTACCTCATCTCTCTGGTTACTACTCAGCCAAGCCTTGCTAAAATATTTAAGTAATCATTCTCTATCTCTATTAAAACAACAGATGGAATTCCCAACCTTCAATTTTATGTCAGGATTCTGCAGCAATTTATTAACAGCTTGAACTCTGTTCTCTTGAGGGTTTAACCTGATGGTTGAACCCAATTACATTACAGTCCTTTGTTCATCAAGGGACATATGTAATATGATATTAAATATGAAACAACTCGTGCCTGAATAATGTAGTCTTTGTGATACAAATTGATGGAGTATGGAAGCCCAAATTCCAAGCACACAAACTGTTCTTATTTCTGATCTTACATGACAAAAATTCAGGACTAATTCCACTGCTGTCAGTTGACTTACTAATGTGTAACTAGCATAAATTACAGCTGAATCATGGTTTATCTTTCTCTTATTATCATCAAGGCATTCTGAAGTCTAGTCATGCAGCTCACAAGCTGGGTTACAACTCCCAGAAATAAGTACACATTTAAATCAGTATATACCTCCTCCATATCATATCAGTCCCATCAACACAATCTAGGGAAACCCCTCCACACACAGTATCCAGACTATACTTCCAGAAAGTTCAAATAGTGTTTCAACATGGCATGGAAACTTCCCACACAGTGAGAAATCTTCTGCTTTGCTGTAGCAGTTGTATTTGCCAATGTATTTTAAAATCACTCCTTATAAGCTAAGTTTGACAGGCTATCATATTGCTTTTTCCATTATGAATCTTTCCTTCCCATCCTATTTTTTCCTTCTTGCAACCTGATGCAATCCTTGAACGTTCATGACTGTGCTTCTCCCACAAACTGCTCCCAGTCCCACACTTCATGGATGGCATTCCTGAGCTCGTCCATCCAGCTCATGCCATGCACTCCTGCTTTGTACCTGTGTTCCAGACACTTCCACACTGCCAAGCTACAGATACATAGAAAAACTAGTTATCAAGTTAGACCAATGAACACCTAATAACCAAGGAATCTTATATGCTGGAAGTGTCACTGGCTGAAGAGCTGTTGCTCATTTTGAGATAAGTTACATGTTCATTCCCAGGCTCAATGTCCAGCTGAAACACTGCAGTCAAAACAGTTCCCTAGTAACACGGGGGACCAAGGGCATCCGTTTTCTTGTTAAGCTGTAATTACAGTAGCAAAAGAGTGTATTTTGAAACATTCAGCACACCGAAATTAGCAGGTGGTCAGCACATTTGGCACACAGTAGAAGGGACAGGATGAGTGGAATCACATCTCCCTGAACTGCAGATCTCAGAAGCCACACCTAAAGTGGGAGATAATCACACTATCATCCTTGGAGGAGAAATAAGCACTATAGAAACATAAATAAGGTCATTGAAGGACAGATGTTTCAGAGAGATTCATTATACTTTCAGAAGAGTATAGTAATTTAACTACAGAGAACTGGCAGCTCAGGTATGGGTACCTATAGTGTGGGTGTCTAAATAGGGAACAAGCAATTCCACACATCATACTCAAGGAGAACAATATGTATATTAAACATAACCATTTGTTCTGATGTTTTCAAACACCACTTACCCTGACTAAAGTCCTACTTAAAATCATCTTAGTTAATACAGTCCTAATATATTAGGTCTAGAGATGGCCATGAAGATCAGATCTTTTCCCTTGACAGATGTCAGTCTGCTAGAAAACTATATTTGTACTTCTAACTCAGACAAAATACAGTTCAAAAGCTACAATTCTATTTCAATCCCACAAAGCAGTTTTGCTGCCAGATCTAAAAATTTTAAAACCAAGACTGGATTTTTAAATTATTTCATCAGAGAACAATAACACTTTCTTTATGGTTCAGTTTATCACGTGTAATTGCCAGTGTTAATCTACACAGAATTATTCTAAATCCCAGTCCTAAAGAAACTCTAGCCTTGTCCAAGTTTGTTTCCTGGAGCTGAGCAAAAGCAAAGCACATGGCTGAGTTTTTGAAGGAAGTCTAGGAAATTTTTAATCATTACCTTTCATATGGGAAGGTCCCTACTTATTTCAACCTTTTTTAAGCTCATTTAGTTATTTGGATCCTTTAGATTCCTAAAGTTTATCATGCTTTTCATGTTCCTTTCTAGCATGAATTTAAAATCCTGTCAAAAAGCTTGATGACTTACTCAATCCCAAAACTTTGGTACAGGAAGACTTGGACTGCATTTTTCCAGCTACATCCATCTACCTGACAGTTCCCTTGGCCTGGAAAAAGAAGTGGCATAGATAGCAAACCAGGAATCCAAACTCAAGTATCTTCTGTCCTTGTTCACCTCACACACGTTTTAAGACAACCAACCTTTTTCCCATTCTACAAAGCATGAGCTCAGCACCTCTGAAAAGCAGTCAGTTGGTTTTTTTTCCCTTGCAGTCCAAGTTGAATTAAGTTCTACTTTAATTATTCTGTTATGGTTTTGGTGCTTAAACAATCACGTTTCACTGCAGAGACAGCCACAGTTCTTAAGCACATGCAAAGACCTTTTTGTGTATGTATCCATTTGCCATGTGTAATATCCATAATTTAAGATGATTAAGGAAAGTAGTGGAAGACCTGCCCCAAGGCTGAGGTGTATAGTCCTCAGTCACTCCCCCTGTGATTGCATCACTGTGGCAAATTATGATACAGAAGCAAGTGCACCAAGTCCCCAATCAAACCAGTATGGAATTTAGATCTGAAATGATAGGTTTGCTTTTGTGACAGACCAAGTATTATACTGATGACTTCTTAAAATTATATTCCCGTCTTGTTGCACCAAAGCCTGCCAAGTCTCTGCTCTCTCCAGTACCCAGCAGGCTGGCAACACACAGCTGTAGCTTTGCTTTTCTGTCTCTGTGGAAGTCTGATGCTCCTTGCTCACCCACACAGCTCCCATCCCACCAGATAACAAGGCTGAACGCCACGCTGGAGGTGACCTGTGTTTTACACAAGAGCAAGTTAACTAGTTAAGATCTTCCAGCTCTCAAAATGCTCACATATTTCAACACTTCAGGGAGCAGATTTTAGAAGTGCTGAATTAAGCCTTTGCTTCATTCACTGCCAAGATCTCTCAAGATGTGTCTAATCTCTCCCACACCTGGCTGTGGGGAATGTTAGAGTCCCCACAAGACAGAGGGTCAGCAAGCTCAGATGCTCAGTCTCCTGCACTGCATGCACATCAGATGTTTTTCTACTGGGAATTATTTTTCCTGTCATTCTCAGCAGTGTAATACAGTAACACATCGCACAGTATAAATGAGAACTTCTTTTTAAAATCATGTATCTTTAGTTAGGAATCCACAAACCAGAGACCACTAAATAAATCATCATTCTACAAACATTCACCCATCACAATATCAAGAAAAGCAGTTCATTGGCTAATCTGCTTCAATCACAGATAAGACCGTAACTACAGTGCAAGTCAAACTTCCCACTTAAGAGTTATTTAACCCTGACTCAAAGGACACAAACACTTGCATAATCCAAGACTTCTAGGAGTTCAAACTCTTGCATACTTTAAGCCATGTGCCAAGTCAGGGTTACTACAAACTCAGCATTGGTATGCTGTGTATTGCACTACAATCAAACATGAATTAATTTTGGATATTGTTTTTTTTTAAATGCTCCAAGGATATTTTTAAAACACATTCCCTATAGAGAAATAAGAGACATACCTCATGCCATGAGCAACATAATCTCACAACAGTACTTAGCTACCGAACAGTAAACTGGATGTGAAAAAAAAAAATCAAGAGGCTCTTCAAAATTTGATTCTTCAGCAGCTCTGTGTCATGCAGAAGTGACACTGTCATAGAGCTGAAGGGGCAGAGCCCAGATGATACAAAACACATCCAAAGTTGACATATGAAATCTCTTAACCCATCAGTGCCTTGGCATGCTGCTGTGCTGGGCCTGGCCCTGTCCTTCCTCACACAAGGCTACACTCAACCTGTTAGAGGCAAGGAAAGTCATGTCTTGGAGGGGTTAAAACAGGGGAATTTCTACAGAAATCACAGTAGTTAGGGGTGCTTTTTCCCTAATTGACTAGAAAAATAAATAAACAGCTTGTATCTTCCTAACCCTTATAGGTTTGACGTCAGGGGTTTTTTGTGTTTGGGGCTTTTTTTGCTGCAGCACAAAAAATAAAGGATGTTACTACTATTTAATTGATTTTGTTGCTTTACTCTAATAATAAAATAAAAAACATGAAGGCTACAGATTAGCTATAAATGAAATAGTGCTTCTGAATAACCAAACCTCACCCTACAATCTGAGATCTGTTAAAAACCTACCAACAGCACAGGCAATGAAGAAGGTAGAACTCGTGCTTCTGAGGAAAACAGCAATATTAATTTTACAGTTAAAGATTGCTTTCCTATTTTGTTGTTATACAATACTACTGCTATACAAAACTATTTGGTTTGGGGTTTTTTGTATACACAGCAAGAGAGTTCATGATGCATATACTACCCTGGAGCATTACCTCCAGGAAAGCAAGGCTTCTGTATCAAACTGGCAGCATGCACATTAAATCCATACTCGACTGGCTAATATTGATCCCTCTGAGCAAGAACTAAGTGAATTCCACTGATCCAATCAGGCAGGTGGCTTATCATCCTGTAGGCAACAAGGAAAGGGAGAACAGCTCTCTAGAGACAAGGATCCAGAACATAAGCTGAAGAAGTTAGAAAGAAGGGACACCTGACTATGCAAGTTAAGAGCTTTTTTTATTTAGCAGTTTTCTAAAGCTCTTGCAACACATGGGTAGAATTCAGGGAAGAGGCAAATGTCAGATACATGACCTCAGAAGTGACATAGAAGACCAAATGGGAAAGCATTAATAGAAATACCATAGAAATAGTTAAAGGACTCTGTAGAACAAAGCTCTTCATCCTAACAGTGGCTCTATCTCTTTGAAGAGTAGAGTAAAGCAGAGCTTCAAATTTCTCCTTTCAGTTTAAGTAAATTAAAAAAAAAAAAAAAAAAAGAGCAGTACTTTGCTTTATTAGACTATTCCCAGGTACAAGCTATAAAAGTCTTAGTTAATGTTAATACTAATCCATTTAGGTCATATGAAGATGATTGTTTACAGTGCTCTGCTAAGTCATAAAAAACAAGCACTCAAAAGAAATGCATTCAACAGCCTGTAATACACATACAGGTTTTGAGTGGTGCTTGGCAGAGGGCTGAGTGAAGAGAACTACAGGAAAGACTCTGTGCTTAGTTTCTTCATTTCTAAGGTTTCAAAAGTGACAACCCCCTAAAATATGTAAAAACAGCTACAGTCAGCAACACCATGTAATCAACAAACATCTGATAATTATCTCAAGGCAACCATTCTTAAATACTCATTATTTTAAAACACAGAAATATTAGGGGAAGGATTACTCAAGGGCAAATGCAGCCCTGAATGGGGACCAGCGGCTGCATCCCAATGTTGTGACAGGAACAACATGGCCTACCTCGTCAGTGTGAGGCATAACCCCCCCAGACCTCAGTTCAGATCTGTGCCAGCCACACTCAGCAGCAGCTCATACATAACAATCAGCCTGGTTCAAACATCATCCAAACTATTTATCTTCTTTTCTAGTGTCAGGAGAGATTAAGAGTTTGAATAAGAGCACCAGAGTTACAGTGAGGGGAAGGCAGTCTTGTGAAGAAGCTAAACCCCATTAAAAGAGAGCTAATGCCCTGCAATCAATCAGGTACCCACATGTTCAATGCAGAAAGTTGCCTGCAGTGTTGAAAAAACAAATTATTTCATCAAAACCTACCACCAGAAACAGCAGCTGAGACAAAGTTTTAGGGTTTTGCTGAGATTAAGGCTTTTGTCTGGGTTTACCAGCTTCTTTTGCTTAAGTCCCCCAGCAGCTTTAAGGCAGTTGCAGGCTGCCATTTCACCTGTTACAAGAGGAGTGACCTCTCAGTTCAATTAGTTATTTATGAAAATAAAACACAATTTTACAATGCTTCTTTATCCTGAAAGAAAGCCACCAATACACATACTCCACTCCTCCAAATTAAGTTTTTTTAAAAAAAATTACTTCAGAAATAAGGAAGTCCAGTAATCACCAGCACCCTTAGTAGCAGAAATCTTGTTGTGATTCCTTCTAGATAGTATCAGTGTCACTGCTTTCCTACAGATGAATGTTTCCCATCAGGTGTATTCAACAGATAATCTTTCAAATTCAAGAGCAAAGCCAGACCCACTGCCTGGCAACACCTGGTAGGGCACTGCAAGGCACCAGCAGCCCCTGGGCATTGAGGAAACCTCTTCTGAGTGCAGGGCCACACAGCCATAGCCCCTTCCATCCCCACAGCACAGGAGCAGGGGGGCTGGAGCCCGTGGCCAGGCAGGGCCTTGGTGGTGGAGCAGATCCAAGGTCAAGGCAGGATACCAGCCTCTCAGTGTCTGTATTAGCAGGACCAACAGTCAGGCAGGAGAGCAGCAGTGGTACTTTGAAGATCACCACTCTTAGACACAACTAATAACAGCCTGGGCTGAGCTTAAATAGAGCTCTGGGCAGGGTGTGGGAGGGTGCCCAGATGAGGCTGTTCAGGACATAAAGGCTTGTTAGTGCCCTCAGAGACAAGGCAATTACTTCCACTCCTTCTAACTGCCACATATATTTTATATTAACTTATTTAGGTCCATGAGAAAGATATATGTTCCATATATGCCCACACAGAATAATCCCCCTTAGCATTTTCTCCAGCTTATTCCTACCATTGAAATTAGCTACTCCATCTATGTTCTCTCCTTTAAGAAAGTCTTCACCATCTTGCTAAGTGCCTTCATCCAGATAATTGGGAGTTTCTGCCATACAGGAATGTGAGGTCATTTGTATTATTGATTTGGGAAAGAAACAACATGGTAGAAATCCCTTTTTTTACTGGAGCTTCTGCCAGTCCCATCACCCCAGCACCCTGAACTGTGCTAATGATAAAAATGTATTTCTCAGGATCCACAGGGCACAGTAGAAGACAGGTGATAAAACACTGTCTGAAGGTCTGATAGGATACTCCCACCTCCTGCCTCACAGGGATGGAAAGAAATTGTGGACAAACATGTATACAATCTCTGTAGGCATCAGCAGGGTGGCTTCAACAAGCATTTTCCAGATGCTGTGGATTTTGTGTCTACTGTATGCACCACTGAATGGTCTTTCCAACATGACAGAATTCACTCCTGGCAGAATCCTCATATATCACATAACGAAGTGTATTGGTTTTTATGTGGCCATGTGTTGCATGAATACTGTTTTATGCTGACTGCTACTTCAGGTCACAGATAACAGGAAAAAAAAAAAAAAGCTCAGTGCTTGTTTGAAGTAGACTGAATTAGGTTATATTTAGCTAATTTTTATTTTATTAGTTTGAATTATTAGCTTAACTTCTTTTGCTCTTGAAAAGACCTAGAAAAACCTATGAAAGGCTATATCTTTTCCTTACTAGAGCTAAAACTATGTAATAACCATAAGTCTTCTAAAAGTGCTCCCAAATATTTAATTTGTGTTTTCATTTATAATCATTAACAAATAGTTTTAGAAGACTATGATTATTTTTTTTTTAGGAGAGAACATAGTCTTCATCCAACTTGCAGAGGAAAGAGACTCTCTTCCCAAGTGGAGCCCTTTACATTCCTACATGCCTTATACAAACAAAATTGCTAAGTCCTTGAAATGCTAATGTTAGTTCTTGCAATGGACTTCCTCCGTATGTGCTAGAGAAAAAGCAATGAATCATAGGGGAAAACACAGGCTAAAGCAAAGCAGGCCTTTCACTTTAAATGCTACCATATACAGCATTTCAATTAGCTAATATTGATACTATAATTTTGTATGTTGGTGATTGCATGTGCAATACATAATAGCAAATTACTGCAATCACCAACTGTTGAACAAGTGCTTCTGATTCACTAGCTACTCTTTGATCTAAAAATTGTGGTTTCCTATTAACAGTTAAAGTACCATAAATATACATCAATTTAAATGAGAAAGGAGGTAAGTTTACACACAACACAAGAAAAAATAAGTCAAGGGGAAAGGCGCAGCAATGAGTAATCAAGTATGTAATGGCAGTCTCCTATTGTGCTCTTTTCACCCGTGCTAACTGTGAAAATTACAGTGGTTGTTACTGCTAAAGAGAATTCAACAGTTAGACAATCCCTCAGATCCCCAAGCATTTCAGACTGTTCCCTTTTCCCAGTTTCCTTGACCTCAAAATGCATTTTTGGCACTGGACAGTCTATCTTTCATAAGAGCTGTACAGAGGATTTACATCGATACAGTCAGAGGGCCTGAGATGGTATTCAAGACCTAATTCTCTTGCTTGCTGGGATTGCCTTATATCATGATAAAGTAAGGCAGCATTAGCAGGCATCAGGTTCTCATAACTGTGCAACTGCCTGGTTTTGACTCTGGCTAAGAATGTAGTGGTGATGAGAGGAACACCAAGAGAGAAAACAGTCAGATAGTAGCACAGATAATCAATCTGAAGCAAAGCTAAGGGATACATCAACTGTATGCTGATTAATTACTCCATTGTTACTGTGCTCAGATGTCACACTGGCACCACACCATGTAGTAGTATATATATTAACACAGCTTCTTTACCAAAAATAGATATGTTCCATTTAGTATTATAGTGTGCTTTTTAATATATCAGCACATAGAAAATGAAAGACCATTTTCCTTTCTGGATTTAAAAATACCTTCCATTGCTAAGCTCACAGCTGACTGTATTATCTAGCGTAGACAGCTGAGAATGTGAGAAGGTTCACTAAAAAGCATTTCACAAAAAATTTCTAATTCTCTTCAAAGAAAGGTTAGTCCATAGCAAAAAGCAGTCTATTAAAAGATGCTCAATAAGATATGTTGCATGTTCTCCAAATGTCTGTCACAGATGGCTTTCTGTCTGTAACTGTGATTTGAAAAAACACTGATTTGTGTTCCACAGAACGCAGGAAAAAGTACAGAAGGAAATTAGTGCCAGCCACTAGAAAGGAACAGACTCCACTAAGTAAATTGCAAAGCTGTAGGAAGAGCTCCTATTACTCAGGGTTGAAACTCTCCTAACATCCAGAGAAGAGGGCTGAATGATGTGCAACATGTCAACATGTCTTTATTTAGGGACTGCTGCATTGGATGGGCTGCCAAACAAGGGAAAAACAATTGAATCATGAGAAAAGTAGGTAAAAATGTTTAGCATTTTGGCTGAGAAGTCACATATATGGAAAGCGCATAAAGAAGTGCTAGCCACAACTAAACACTGCACACCAAGAGCCTGAGTAACCCATATCATTGGCACTGAGAAATAATGGCCACTTCAAAGAATTTACTAAACCTTTCCCAGGACTACTTACTGCTCTTATGAATGCCAGCTTTCTGGGTTGTGTATGGAGGTACCAAGTGGCAAAGCAAGATGTATTTCCACAACATGCCCTTCTTGACCGGCAACACTCATTCCCACTGCTCCCAAAATGTGCTGTAAAGGTAGCATGTTCTGCGACAAATCTAAAGAAGCTCAACATTTTTGAAGATTTAATTCCACACAATCTTCTGAAAAACTCCCATCATCTCAGAGGACTCAGTAGACTGCAACAGAAAGTTTACCATCCTATAGTCTCCAGATGTACAGCAGCTTTATGACCTTTTCAGTGCCTTAAACAGTATCTTAGCATATGCAGCCACACAAACCTAATGGAATATATGGCCACATGAGAATAAATTTCAGCAACATCTTTACACTGAAATAAAGAGTTCAAATTCTTATTGTGACACTGATTTCTGAATTTCACCACTGAAACTGATTTAAACTCCTTGTTATCGAAGCACTGTCCTCCACGTGGTTCTTACAAGGAAGCAAACAAAGTCTGTGATAGAACATTTTGCCTTCACAGGTTAGGGGCTTCCTGTCTGCAATGAGCAAAGTCAGCACCACTCAGTCAAAGCCTGCTCTGTATATCAAGAACATGGTTACTATTTATTCTTTGAAAATAATCAATTTGCTCACACCTCCAGACACTTATGGCCAAATGGATCGGTATGAGCCTTACCTGCTAATTCATTTCAACTTTCTCAGAAAGCAGAGATTTGGTAGTTTGGAATAAATTAATAAAACTGGGTCCTCATTTTTATAATATTTTTTTTCACTGAAAAATGAGAATTTGTCAAACCGCTACTGAAGTTGAATTCCAAAAAGATTATGGAACTGGGATCGACATCTGCAAAAATGAATCTAGTTTTATTGCATTCAGTTAACAGAAATATACAATTCACATCCCTCTAAAATAGACTACTTCAGCTTTTGACATTTTAATATATACAGATTTTCTTAAATCATTATTTGTTGTTATGGTCAGAACTGCTAAACAGCATTATCCACCAAGTCAATCTGTAAGGACAAAATAAGCAGTTGTCATTCAACACTCCATCAACACTCCCTCTAGCAGATGCCTTCTCAATCTTCTCTTCATCATCCAAATTCAGCTGCAATACCTATCCTGAATACCACCTTTTTCAAATAAATTCCATAATATGGTATATAAGGTATAGATTTTCAGTTAGTTGAGAGCTTTATGGCCATTAAGAACTAGATGTGTGCACTGAAGTTAGGCACAGGAGTTCCAGAGAATTCATGCAGCACTGGAGAGTTGAGTAGCTTCTTCCACTGCAGGATTTACACCAGTGGGGTCACTGGGTGCTTAAGGGGACCCTGCACAGCCAGTTATAAATCAAGACATGAATGTTAGGTGAACTAAGCTGATATCATTGGGTTAACTGCTGATATCCTTGATTATTTTTCTGAAGGTCATTGTTAAGGAACTAAATTTATGGAATGTGACCTCAGGTGGAAGGTTCATAATTCAAATTAATTATGAACGAGACTGATGATGCATACATTAAACAAGTAAAAACAGTACTAGGGAAAAAAATAATCTTCCTGATTAGGCACAATGTTTGTACATATTTTTGGATCCTTCAAGGCACCACACAGAATTTATAAATAATAGTAAATGCTTGAAACTAGTTTGATACAGTCACTCAATCATAAAGAGAATTATTTAGAGTTATTTACTGCTACTGAACAATATACTTTTCATGAATTTTTAAATGCAGTCAGTATCTCACAGTCTGTGAAGCTGCCTTGTTTTCAGCTCCTTAGAACCGTATTATTTTTAATAAATTAAGCTCCCATTTTCCAGACTTCTATTTGCTTTAGGTAAATACATTTTCAAAAATTTAGTCAAGAAAGGTACAGCCTTTTTATGTATATAGGTTTATATAAGACCGTGGTAAAAAGTATTTTGTTGTGTTCTTGTTAGTAGTTCCAAAGTCTTTAAGCAATGCTTGTGTCCCCTGCTCTGGAGCAAGGATGGACTTGGCAGGGAGATGTTGTACTAAGAGCTCTGTCTGGTGGGAATGCGACTTTTGCCATATAAGTGAAAATGTATCCTAATTTGGCCAAGTAACATAAACTGTAACAAAACATGCCAGGTATACCCATGTACCCTGCTATACCTGCTGAATACATGCAGCTAAATTCTCTGATGACTCCGTTTCAGTAGAAATGCTCAGATTCAGGGTGAAGCACAACTCTATCCACAGTTTTTCTTCTGGACTTTTTTTAGATCTTCCCAGACTATCTGGATCTGGAATCAGTGAAAAGAAGTCTTTTCTCTGATGCTGTCTGGATTTTCTGCGGGCCTTAGAGCTTGTGGGAGAGAAAAATGTCTGATTTACACGTAGAACCAGCAAGTTGGACTTTAGTGGGAGAGAGCAGAGGGTAGACTTCAACCAAGGCAACGAACTGACACTCAGCATGGAGGAGGAATAAAGGGACATCTGATGAGCAGCTGTGTTCCCTGAGAACCATCATGTTTGGGAAGGCAAAATAATAAAGGAGTGAGGAGGTGATTGCAACATTGGAACAGGCAACAAGAGAGGAACGAGAAAGGGAGATGGGTCATCTTGAGTCCAAAACTTCATGCAAATGTGAAAATCCATGTAGGCAACTAGAAAAAGCGGAACAAAAAGTTTGGGGACAAACAGTCCAGCAACAAGGCTTCAATTTCATCAAGGTGCCTGAGCCTCTCAGTTCATGCTCTGGGTTATTGGAGATACTGTGCTGAAACTCGTGGTGTCAAGACTGAGAAGTCTGGGACAAGGAAAATAGAAACGCTTCATCAAAGGCGTTGTGGTTGGGAATGGGACTGAGGCTTGAGAAGGAGGTCTGAAAGGTAAGACTATGAGAAGCATACTCTCCTGAGAAGCACCATGTGCAACCTGAGTTATGCTGAAAACTAACACCAGCCTCATGAAAGAGATGGGTTAAGGAGGTAGATATAGGGAAAGAGAAGCTGTGTAGCTGTGCAATTTAAAGTATCAAAATATACCAAAACACAAATTAAGGTTACACTGTCGCTCATTTCAGGCATATCCGTACTAGGGAGTCCTTGCTCCTGGCTCCAGATGTGTGGCATTTTGGCATTCCAGGAAAGCAGAGCTACATTTGGCACCCCATCCCTAAAAAGTAGCCATGCACCTAAACACGGCCACCGGCCCCTCACAGAGAAGCCACAGCTGGGCCTGGGCTGGGGCTCCATTCCTTTGGTTCGGGGGGCCGCTTCCCTCCGGAGCAGCAGCCGGGCCGGCGGCAGCGGGCGGGACTGGCCAGTGGGGATGACGCCGGTGGGATTGTCACCGACGGGACAGACACGGGGTGCCACCGACCCCGCACGTGCCCGGGCGGCGACATCCCCACCGGGACTTCCCGGTCGCTTCCCGAGGCCGCCAAGCAAACTTTGCCCGGGGCACTTCCCCGAGCCCCGGCTCGCTGCAGCCGCTGACCTCCGTTACCGCACGTATCATGCGCGCAATTAGCGGTTTGATGTAATACTTGAGCGCATGGTTTGCATTACGGAAGAAATGACCTGATAATCGCCCGGCAGCGGCGTGCAGATGTGCTAAGTGACTCCGGTCCCGCTCCCGCTCCCTGATGGCATCTCCCGCTCCCCGGCGCCTTCGCCGTTTCCCTGCGGGCAGCAGTGGCTCGGTGGCCCGGGGCTGGCAACTGCGTGGCACCTTGGAGCGCGGAGGCTTAGAGGGATAAATGTTCCTTTTTATGAAGGAGCTCTGAAAAGCAGTGAAATATTTCCAATTCTTTCTGATAACCGCCTGAAATATTTTACAAGTAAAATTCGAGGAGCGAAATTTGGAAAGGGAAGAGGAAACAATGGTAAAGAGAGGCCAACGTCTAAAGTGAAAGGAGTGTGAATGTTCCGTGATCTCTGGCAGAAGCCGGTGCTGCTGTGAGCAGCCCGCAGCCCAGCCCCGCAGCCCCGCAGTCCCGCAAGCCCCGCATCCCGGCCCGTCCAGCCGCGCTCCGCCCGCGGGGTGCGGGGACGGCCCCGGGCTGAGGGTCCGTCACCGTCCCGCCGCACCGACGGCTCGGGCTGACTTGGCGCACCGCGAACGGTGTCCTGAGGGAACAGGCGGGGAACGGTGAGAATGTGGCTGCACTAAAATGTGAGCTGTAGAGCCGCCGCAATCGCTTCTATAACCTGTCCCCATCCATTTATTTGCCAAGTCTTTGTGCGTAACAGACTGTAATTTCTTTATAAACACATTTAATAATGAGTCACCAAGCAAGCGTGTTTCATTTTATGCAGTTACAAGAGGACAATATCAAACTCGCTTGCAATATGAAACCTGAAAGAGCTGAAGGCTCCAGAGAGCCGAGGTTGGTTGCTTTTGCTTTCAGGCTGGCCAGCAGACCGCAGTGGATCCAGTTTCTGGGGCTTTAGTGCTCTCCGAAGTTGCCCGCTTGCAGAGAGAGGGGTAACTGCTGTGACTCTGCACGCAGACACGTGAGTAACAAACCTGGCCTTTCTGCATCAGCTCGTATGTTATCTCCGTGACTTAGGAAAACCATTTCTGCTGGGGTAGTAAGAGTTGGCAACCCATCTTATGTGTTTTACTGTGACTTTAAATGAGTCAAGGACGTTTTGAGTCCAGGGAAGGTCGCTGACGGATTTTCTTAGTCAAAATATTGCAGCATTTCCCATTAACGTTATCTCTTGAAAATAACATGAAGAGCACTACACTGCAACTATTTAATTGACTGTCGTTTTATAGAAGTTCTATTTCCTTTGGCAAGTCCGTCACGTATAGAAAGAGAACCCATGCCAGAAAGTCTGTTTCCAGCCAGCTTTCATTAAAAAGAAGGGAGTGGGAAAAAAAAAATAAAAAGAAAAAAAATAAAAAGGAAAAGAAAAAGAAAAAAATCCCACCAAAACAACAGCAAGGTGGTGGGACCAACGGACCAAGATGGGTTTTATGTCCGAGGTAGTTCAGTTTTTTAGCACAGGAATTATGTTTTGTAGTGGTATGGAGAAGTGACCGAAGATGCAGGACTCGGTGGAAGAGAGGATAGTTTTCATGAAGCAACAGGACCTGGTTCTCCCGCTAATAAGAAATACCAGTTTGTATTATGTACATCCGAGAAAGAGGCCTCCCGTGGGAGCAAACGGCGGGAGTTGTATTGCTTTCAGTGAAGACAAGATCAAGGCCACAATAACCCAGTGGCCAAACTCTCTTACTCCTCCAGTGTGTGCCCAAATCTTCACCTGGGTACCACATCAAATGTAGTATATATGGGTGTACCACGGTGCATTTAACTTACAGATCACACTTGAAAACAATGGAAAGTGGGTGAAAGCATGTGACAGCTCGAATATGCACAACTTTGCTCTTGTTTTAGCTTTTTCTTTCTCAAGTTTGTGTTGCAGTCCGAGTGGCGGCAGAGACTCGATTTTTTTATGAAATCCCCTTTGGTATTTCTCTAAGGAGACTTGTCAGAAGCCAAGATTTTGGGGGAATATAATTTCAAATAATCGGGACCTATTTGCACACGACGGCAAGAGACTGAGATCATCTCGTCCTCCCTCCTGCTCCCGGTTCTGGGCTGTACCTTGAGATGAGCTATTTTCGAAGCGCCGGTATGCAGAGCATTTTTGCAGTTACATACAAAATACAGGGATCTAAGAACAAAAGATTGTGCTGGACAGTCAAACTGGAATGAGTTGGAAGGATACATTTAGGAAATGGTTTCTTGGACGCTAATTAGGACCATTTGCTTGGGGTTGCCATTATTTTCCTTTAAGACTGGAGGGCACAATAGATCAAATGATTTATATATCATTAACAATTCTTGTTAACCATAAGCAGGGTTGGGCTTTTCCATACTGATTACCGAGTAAGGCAATCAGGACTTGTTTTATTTCTTCTACAGTGTCCGTGAAAGACCAGTTAAAAAAAAAAAAAAAAAACCAAAAAAACAAAAACCAAAAACANAAAAAAAAAAAAAACCAAAAAAACCAAAACCACTTTAACTCTTTTTTTTTTTTATAATGTATTAATATTAACGTCTTTCATTCTGCAAGAGCGACTGTGAAACCGAAGCCCATCATCTCTTTGTGGCTTCCACTGCTGGAATACTGGCATTTGCTGTACCTGATCCTGGCTCCCCGTGAATGCATTTCAATTGTCATAAAACACGAACTGAACCATATGTGAACCTGTGTTTTAGGCGACGCATCATTGATCCCCCTTTCCCTTTCTTTTGCGCTACAAGTAAGGGGTTACAATCCCATAATACAATTATTTTCAGTATAAAAGAAACTAAGAAACGGAGCATATGCGATCAATAAATCCCACGGGTT